>JAVSBS010026503.1:62786-88270 GCA_033124195.1 Coracias cyanogaster | reverse complement strand
ACATTCAACTCCAGTCTCATAGCTGCCCTCGGTGCGTCTGCGGAGCAATTCTCCTCGCTCGCGCAACCCCTCCTCCTAGGTTTTCTCTTCTCGGTCTGTTTTCCGCCTCGTAATGTTCCGAGGTTTGATTTTGAGGGATAGTTCCCACAAGGCCTCCTCGGCCAGGTGGTCGCTGAAATCGTTGAAGAATGACACTATGTCGTCGTTTCTTTTGATGTCGTAATGTCTGGAAAAAGCACAGAGTAGGGCAGTGGTTAAACAAGGGGCTACCTGGAGACATCTCCAACTTCGAGCCACCCCTGCCCTGCTCTGAGGGACAGCCAGTGCCGCGGGCTCCGCATCGCCCGAGCCCAATACTCCTGACTGTGGTGTGACACCAAAAAAGGGGAAAAACCACCATGCCCATCGCTGAACTGGGGACAAAAAAAAGACCCTATCACACTGAAATCAGCAGCTACACCTGCTGCCTCTAATGTGAGACAGCATTGAAGAAAACCTTCCATGACCTAGAGAACGCAGGAACCAGGAACAGCAAAACCTGGAGAAAACAGTGTTGTCTGAAAGACCAGTGGCGCCAAACTTTACTGCTCCGGACCTCAAAACCAATAGCGGAAAAATGTCTTCACACCTTTTAGTCACAGCTAACCTAGAGAGCCAAGGAGAATGTGACCAGAGCCTCGCCACGCCCAGGTCTCCACCATCGCAATGCTTTGACTTCAGACTCCCTTCTCCTGCCGTGGGGGCTCCCATGCCCCAGCCGTGACCCCCCCACCAATCCCCACTGTGGTGGGTGCCTCAGAGGCAGCTCTGACCTCCCTGCTGCTGCACTTACACTTGTTGGAAGCACCTCATGCTGTCCAGGATGTTAAACTGCTGCCAGCGCTTGGAAAAGTTCACTTTGCTGTCAATGTAATCAGGGTTTCCCAGATGAACAAAGGTCAGGTCCTGCAGAATCAGGCCTCTGAAAGAGAGAAAGGGGCAGCAGGCCAGGGAGTAAGCAAACAAGGACAGAGGTTAGTCACAGAGGGGCAGGACAGACAGCCAAAAGGCAGCTAGATGCAATCTAAAGGGCCTCCTGCTGCTGCCACCACCAGCATGGCAACTTTAAACAAGATGGAAACATGCCCCTGGCAGCAGATCGAAAGGTTCAGGTGCAAGGTCACACTAAGGGTGCTGAGGTTGCTCTTTTACCCTCCATGGATAGGACGACCAGGTTGGAAGAAGGTCACAATGGGAAGTGCCTACCAGGGCACCAGTTTTATGCAGGAAGGTTTCCCTCACGTTGAGGTTTCCCTAGGAAGAGGGTCTTCATCACTCTGCCTCCCCTGCCCCGCCACATCTCTGCACAGCCCTGCTGTGGTCCCCTGCCAGATGAGATGCCATGGATCTTTGCAATCTCTTCCTACAGAACTCTTTCCATGGAAGAAAGCAAGACCAGGAGAAGTTTTACTAGTGTAAACCCAAAGCAAATCTGGTATCTAGATCAGAAGGCCCTTACAGAGAAGGGCAATTGCTTCCATCTTTCATCTAGAAACAGGACGAAGCGGCATGTCTGACAAGGCAGACTCCTCATTTGCCAGCTCTTGCAGTCAGAACCAGAGCTGTGGAACAAGCAGAGGAACAAGCAGCACTTGAAGCTGTGGGATCCATTGCACCTCATGGGAAAATTTGTCTTTCTATCCACAGTCCCCCCCTAAAATGTAATTAAAAAGCATCACCTAAGGATCCAGGCACTTGACCTTTCCTTTGCCACAGTAATTTCACAACAGCTTTTTTACAAAGATAGATGCCGCTCTGCCTGCCTACGCTACAGGACAAATTGCACCAGAGAGGGCACGTGTGCTGCTGTGGCACGTTGCCGTGCTCTTCTAGATGTACGGCAAAACCCAAGTGCTGAGCTGAGCAGAAGCTGCTGAGAAATCTTTGACGGAACCATTTGAGTGTGCAGAAGTAACGACAAAGGAAAGAAACCACCAACTCACAGGTAAGGAATGCAGGGAGGCTCCACATCAGCCAGAGCTGCTCGGTAGGCGCGGAAGGACGAGGAGCTGTCAATCAGCGTGCAGTACTCGGCCAGGCCCTGGCAGAACACAAACCCATGGTGACACCACTGCAGCAAACCCCTTTTCTCTGAAACCTCTCCCCAGAGAGCCACGCAGGCCAGGGAGCCAATGCCATCCTGCAGAAACCTCCAACTCATTTACCCAGCCTGACCCCAAGTGCCTTGCTGCCTTCAGCCTCACCAAGCCTTCCATCAGCAGGGAGGAGGAGGAGGCAGCGGCTGTTCTCCCCCGTGACTGCGTTGGCACTCGTGCCGCTGTCAGAATGCCCAGTCACGCTGCAGGCTTCCAGCACCCTGGCATTGTACCCACTGGAGAGCAGTTCTCCGCCCTCCCTCTGCCCCGGGACGGTGCTGAGCTGTTAAAACCACCCATCCTTCTCACGCTGTAAGCACAGTTATCTCTCTGCCCTGGAGATGATGGCCCTCGCTGGTCCTCACCTCTGAGGTTTGTTTCTGCCACTCCAGCCTTCGGATGGGCGCAGAATCCAGCGCAGAAAGAATGGCCAGATAGGAATTAAAATTATTCAGCTTCCGTAAGTGCTGTGAAGAGGGAGAATATTCCAGTTACTCTAGAGATCTGTAAAGCCTTCTAGCATCAAACACCTCTACCAACCAGAAGGTCCCATCCCCTGCTCCTTTAAGGAGCAGTGTGTGAGATTCACAGCAAGAGCCAAGCTGATACCTTCATAATCTTTATAAATTTAAGGAGCAGCCTCTCTCGGTCTTGGGCTTTCTCTTGTAGCATAATTATTGAACGGACCCTGGAAGAACAGACAGAAAAATAAAAGATAAACGCTTAAGTAGATCTCAGATTTCCTCTTACTTAAAAAACCGGTAACTGATAAGGATGGGCCAACAACACTAAAACGTTCACGATACCTCCAACTTAAATGGAGCAACACAATACACAACAATTCTAACTCACAACAAAACCAGAATAATTTCAAGGATGACCACAATAACCCCTCACAAAGGGCATTTATCTGCAAGGGGAGTGTTCGTTTGAAGGGCTCAATGGTACTGACAATAATTCTTCTGGGTTACGGTGCCCTCCATAACCCTCTTGATTTTCTTTCTTGTGTCCTCTGGGGTCTTTGGTTAGTGCCCCACATCTACTGCCTGGCCAGAAAATACATGTTCTCCCACTTGTAACAAGGGAACCCAGCTCTGGGAGGAGGATTTTGAGTATCTGAGGGGCACTGGAGGTCAAGCCAGTTCAGGGCTACAGTTTCTCTAAGCTCCTTACCAGTAGGACATGTTATTAAAGTGCTCTGTGAACTGCGTCAGGTTGGGGCTCTTCTCTTCATTTTGCTCCTTTGCCCAAAGCAAAACTTCTGGGATCTGCCGAGGAAGAAGCGGAGAGGGGTGAGAAAATACCACGTGTTAAAATAGGATTTCTGCCTCAAGATTCCCAGTCGCAGTCTGTGGTCAGAGCCGTTTGCTGACACCACTTCAGCTGTCTCCTACAACCCAACAGGTGCTTGGAGAGCTGCGGGGAATACCAGAGATTGCTGAGGGTATGTGTTCAAATCCCTCCCACCGCCCTTACCCCCCATCCTTATCTCTGTACCTCAATTTTATAGAAGAGTTCCGCGTCTAGGAGGGTCAGCTGCTCAGCTATTTCATGACTGTGGAAATCATGCAGGGTCCCTGGCCTGTAGGAAACAAGGATGAAGTCTAAGGGCTAAGAAAATGTGACCTGTTGTCTTTCCTTTCTTATTTTTCGGACTGAGAAAGTTCTTGTGTCCACTAGAAAGGGACGGCCTGTCTCTCAAAGGACTACAATATGGTGATATGCATCTTTCCTCACCTGGCGGCCACCCCACGGGCTGCGAGAGGTTTGATGGAATTGGCGTAGCTCAGCATTTTCTTCTGATCCACTTTATCAAGGATGTTCTTGCGTAACACTCTGGCCAGGCTCAGCTCCCCGTTGCAGACCAGCCGGAACACCAGGTCCATCAGCAGCTTGAGAATTTCCTCCGTCAACTCCACTAAGCTGAGAGAAAGATGGAAAACCCAGGGAAGGCATCAGAGCTACGACTCTGATGGAGCTGCAGAGTTTGTATCTGCACCGAGTCTTGTCACACTTTCCTACAAGCAGAACCGAGTGACTTGAAATTCCTCTTCTTCCCAGCTCTTCCCCTTTTACTTAGGACACATGAAGAACCTGCTCTTCCAACAAGAGGGTTCAGCACTGCAGGTGCCTTGCTGGTCAGGGTAGGGGATTTCAGCTGCCATCACAGCTGGGGTTTAAAAAACCCACATCTTCATAACCATCAGACTTCTGTATTGCCACTGACCCCACATCTCCCACCCTGAAACGAAGAAGGCAACTCACCACAGCTCATCCACCACTCTCACCAGCACGAAGAAGGTGTTCTTACTGACTCGCTTCTTAAACGTGTCTGGGAAGTGGCAAAACTTCTCATATGTTGGTTGCAAATTAAAGAAGTAACTTAGTGCGGTCAGACCAGCATCAGTACAACTAACAGCTGCCTTGAGGAACATCTGAACAGCTTAGTGGTCTGTCTTGACTGAAACTGGTGTTCAATTTCCAGGAGGTAAGGGACACTGATACAGCTCTAATTAACGTGGTATTAAGCTGCCACCAGCTGCAGGTAGCAGGGGTGTGAGGAGGTACTTACACCTCGCAGAACTGATGCTAGAAGAGCAGGTGTATCCTGAAGCCATTCTCTCTAAGGTGGAATTTAATGAGCAGCACTCCTCTGCTCTGATCTCCCCCACAGCCTGTGACATCTGGTCTCAACAGATCTCAGATGTCACCTCTACCTTCCTCACTACCCAATTTGCTGCAAGGAGACTGGTGGCGGGGGAGACAGCACAGCCTGGAAAAGCTTCTGCCAGGTGGACAAAAGGAAAGAGGAAAACGTTGTCACTAAGTCAGGCACTGACAAGGGCCTGCAGGAACACCCTGGTGGTGTTTTCACTGACAGCCTGCCTGCAGTGGGATTTGCTGTGCCCTTGGCTGGCTGATCCCAGCAGGACCTGCTGCAGATGGCAGTGATGAGCTGCGATGCAGGACAGGGTGACGTCAGGCTCCCTTTGACGTGTGTGTACAGGACCAAAGCCCACGAGGCCCTTGCACTGCCTGAACCGAGACACTGACCCGCTCAGCTAAAGGCAAAGGGAGCCACGGGAGAAGAGCCAAGGGGAAGGAACGGCAGCAGGGTGCTCAACAAGAAGCCTTCTCCACACTCTGCCAGAAATGCTAATGCTGAGCCTGCCACGCAGGGGCCCTCGCCTCGTTAGCAGCTACAAGCTCAGTTCAGAGCTGGGAGGCCAAGGGGACAGTATCTTCTGTGCTGCACCTCTCGTAGCAAGAAAGAATAGCTCTTGAGGGTTTAGTCATCTCTAGCATTAAACTACACCTGCCCAAGCAGGCAATCCCCACAGCCCCTCTGGCAGGCAGAAGCTGGTGTGATCCCCATTCTACACACCAGATGTCCCCAACAAATGACCAGTTCCCTAGTAACGTACAGCAAATCTGAACTGCTCTTCTACCCTGCCAGGGTCCTCAGGAAGGGCCTTCCACCCTGCCTGGACCTGCCCAGTGTGCAGAGGCGAAGGAAGGCCCGCTCAGGACGCCTCCAGGGCAAGGCCATCACTGACCACACTGTCAGCAGGCTTTTGACCAAACAACTTGCCACCAACTGCCTCCCTGATGACTGCTTGGCTCCAGTTCCTGCTGGGGTGAACCGCCACTCATGCAAAAGGATATCTGTATTGCAGCTTCTTGATGAGCTCTTCAGGGGTAATAAATGTCCGGTACGTAGTCAGAAAAGCTTCACAGTACAGCACCAGATCTACAGAGAAAGACAAGACAGCCTCAGTCAGCCCCCTTCTTGGAAGGTTGATTCCAGTCTCGCAGGAAGAGGACACAGACACATTTTGATGCGACAGGACTTTGCAGAAATGCTGTGCTGATGTTTCTTACCAGCAGATGGACCCTATGGCACAAGAGCAACAGTGAAACTGCCCTGGCCTCCCCTGTCTGGCTCCCATTTGCAGCACTGGGGCTTGCTGCTTGGCATCTGTGACCACCAACGGGGTCAGTGACAAACACCTGATGGCAAGATTGGAACTTTCAATAACAGGTCAAGGAAAAATGTGGTTTAGACCTTGGGGATACTTTAAAGAGAAGATCTGATGGTGAGAGGTGGGTGTCTGTTCTGTCTGCAGAAAGACATGGTCATTCTTCCCTCCTGATCATGTGTTTTGACGCGATGATATGGTGCTGCAGACCCTCTGCCCTTGCTATGTTCCAGGAAATCTGCCCCAGGACAGCGTAAATAGAAGATTATTTTCAGCTAAAAGAAAAGCAAATTGTACTGCAAAAACTGACGCTACCATGACCATGATCCTGCCACAGCACAGAGTGACACGGTGCAGGCAGACAGCTTCTGCTTATTCATCTACAGCAGCGGGTGCTGCAGGCCCCAGAATTGCAAAGGTTTTGGCCATTGTCTTGGGCACAAAGCGGGGGATTTGAAAAAGCAGGAACCACAAATGGGAATGAAGATTCCAGGTCAAGACTGCAGTACACTCACAGTCCCCGGCAGGGTCCGGTCACTGCAGACAGCCCGGTCAAAATGGAAATGTCCTAGCCCTGGTGGGTGGCATGGCACAGTGCCACCGCCTGGTCCACCACAAACATGGGCAGAGCCTTGTTAGCACAGAGAGAAGGGAGAAAACGCTTGTGCCCTGCCTGCCCAGGCCAGGCTTTACCCGTAAAGCTTGTTTCAGGCAGGACAGGGATCACCCTACACTCCATGCTGTAGAAGAGCAGGGCACGGTGTGCTGGTTGTGCCTCTCTACCTGCGGTGTTTCTCTTGGCAGGAGCCTCATGGAGATGCAGCTTCCTCCTGCTTGTAAATCAGAGAGCGCTGCTGCCTTTTGGTGAAAGACAATCAGCCATAAGCTCTAAAGCCGGAGGCTGGGTGGTCATGTCAGGGGTGAGTCTTAGTCCTCGTCCAGCTGTAATCCTGCACTCACAGCAAGTGCGTGTGGCTGTGAGCACTTAACTGACCACGGATTTTATTCCTAAAGACCACAAGTCTCTCTTTATCCCTTATTCCATTTAGGTCTTTTACAAAACTCAAATGGACAAGAAGCATCATGCAACAGGGCGTGGAGTTACATTTGTTCTCGGTTCCCATCTGCCCGAAAGGCAACGTGAGGTAATACAGCTGGCCTGCTCTGGCACTTGAAGCTGCCAAGAAATTCATCTTTAAAGGAAAGCCTCTTAACTATACCCCTCTGTGCCGTTTGGCTGATTGATTTACAAGCCCTGAATTCTTCTCATTGTAAGCTTAATTCATTAACCCTCTCAGTCACCCAAACACTGGGTTAGCATAGCAGAAATTCCTCTGTGCTCCATTCAGTTCGTGGCTTGGCAGAGCCTGTGTGGCTAAGCTCTGGGACTATTCTGAGGAACGTGCTGTGCAGAGCTCTCTCCACCCAGCCGCTCTCCCCATCTGCACCGCTCTGCATTTAAAATCCTGCTCTAGTTTGTCCTAGTCTTGAGAGAGGTTCTCCACAGCTTCCATCTCATTGCTCACAGCACCCTCAGAGCTCCCCGTTCATGACCTGCAGGTCTAGCATACACCCCTTTACCAAATAGTTGTCTTGCAACAGAACCATAGGGAAGTTCTTCTACTGTGATGCTTGTTCTGGAGAACAGCAGCAGTAAATCAGAGCTTCTCCATTCCAGTCTCAGTATTTTTATAAGGGCTATTTCCATAATCTCATTTACGCTGATTTTTAAAAATATACATATCCAGCCTTGCTGCAATCAACTGTCGCCTCCTCTCCAGTATTTCTAACTTTGGTCCTTTCTGCCTGGATTTGATGCCCAATGTAAACAGGGAAACACAGCTGTCAGGGGAGGGATTTTCTTGGTAGCGAATGGTGTTGGTAAGTAATTGCTAACACCTTACGCTACAGTAAAAACCCTGCCATTTAAAAATGCACATGAAAGATATTTCCCCTTTGACTATCCAACCTCTGAAATGTGAGCACTGAGTGGTTCCGGGGGTTAGCGCATTTTGCCTTGCATCCCAGGAGATAAGAAGATCAATTCTGGTTAAGGCCATCAGCACAAATGTGTTTGGCAGGTTGAAAATCACCCTCCGGAAACATTGCAAAGGCTGTCTTTGCCACAGGTCTTGGAAAGGAGCTGCTTCATGGGGGCGGTGACTGGGTTTGCAGAGATAAAATGGGGTTTTAACAAATCTAGAGCTAAGAGTTGCTAACCTCCCTTTTCCTCCCCACGTCTCCTTTCTCCCACAGTGGATTCCCCTCTCTGCACTGGTCTGGGGGGGCTACCAGCATGCCAAGTGGTACAGATGGGGACTAAGACGTGACACAGTAAGTCGAAGATAAGGGGTGTGAGCAGACCAGCAGCTGGACAGCTTGCCCCATGTCCACTAGTACTGCGTTAGACCCAAAACAACATCCCTCCTCTCCTACTTTGATGCCACGCTCACTCCAGCAGCTCCTACATCGCCACTGCCCTGAAGTTCAAAGGGCAAGGAGCACCTCTGAAAACAGGATCCACGCCACAACCGGCTGCTCACACCTGCGCTCGCAGAAGGCAGTGGCTGACCTCGGCGGGTCTGGAGACACCAACACAGCACTGGCACCAGCTCACTCGTGTGCTTTGCCTTCCAGATCTGGGCAAGGGCCGTGAGGAGTTAATACCATCCCTGCTGCTAAATCGAATGAACAGGCGCTTATCCAGCTTACCTCCGTTTCACCAAAGATAAGCACAACCCCCCTCCCCGCAGCTGGGAGGATCAGGCCGCAGTCCTCTCCAGCGCGGCCCAGCTGCCGGCAGCCACACCACAGAGACACAGAAGACAGGCAGCAAAAGGCTGCGCTGGGCTGTGCTCCTCAGCTCTCTCCTGGTGCACCCACCCTACCTTTCCTGTCGGTCTCTGTGGCGTGCACTAACAAAATGTCTCCGGATCCACCACGAACATCTGGCCCATCGTCTCCCTGCAAGGAGAACAGGAACACGTTAAGCATGGCCCAAGCTCCCTTCGGCCTGGTTTACCATCTCTGGGGTTCAAGCTCAGCAACAACTGGCAGCGTACGCGATGTTCCTGGCACTGCTCGCAGCGCAAGCTGGGACATGGTCTTCAGCGCTGCGCTAATCCTGGAATTTGAATAAAGCCTTTGGTGTCCCAGATGAGGATCTGGACTGATTCTCACTCAGGGTTTCTGACTCCTTAAGGCCAGGCTGTGAAGCTCAGTGAGAGCTGAACCTTCTGTCCACAGAAGAACGAACAGAAATGTCCCGGGCTCCCAAACCCTCCCAGAAGACCATTAACAGAGCAGTAACACTGTGTGAACTGTCTCAAAGTGCGGGGATCACGTACCACAGCGGCTGTGGGGTGACAGAGGTCATGTGTTCAACTTGCATGTTCCTGGGACATCAAAAACTAGCAAGTTAATTCCCTAATCTGGAACTATTTGGTGGGAGGTCACCTGAAGCAATCCAATAACTGGGAGCAGAAAACAGCCCTGCTAACTGCTTGACCCCTGCCTTCCCACTCTCTAAAAACATCTTTCTTCTGGCTACCGCAATTCACAACTAAAAATACGCAAAACCGATCTATCACTCAGCCAGCAGTTCCCATGCTGCAGGAAACAGCTCGCAGTGGCAGTTCTATAGCGTTTCAAACATGTAGACTGTAAAGAAAATTAAAAAAAAGAAAAAAAAAAGAAGTTAAGGGTTGACACAGATCTGCTAGTCCTAAGTGTTCAGAAACCACTCATTTTTAACTGTTTTTTTTTAAAGGAAATATTCCTGCAGAGGAGAATGGAGTTGTGTCTGGCTTCCCTTAGCATTAGCTTTGTCATTTCAATATGCAAAACCACCGAAAAAACCATGGATGACAGCCACGGAGCAGCTATGCCTAAAATGTGAATTTTTCAGGTGACCCTCTGACAAGACTCATAAAAATACCACTTAAGGAATGAGCAATAGCTTCTCACTCCCTCCTGCACATCTCGGCTGACCAAAGAACACTCCTAAAATGCCAGTAAATGATATATTCTCTCTGTTTTTCAGATGAGCCCCCTGACAGTCTGAAAGCTTCAAAAGCCTGCCTCTTCCCTCCAGCTGCATGTCAAAGACAGCTTAGTTGAAGAGCACGGTGAGCAAAGCTGTCTGGGAGCGCACCCAAGGCTAGAAACAAAGCCATTTCTCAAATACAGAGTTACTTTGGCTGCTCTTCCACACCAGTAACACAACGTCCTGCTTGGGAAATCTGCTAAACCTGCCTTCAGACTGAAAGGCCAACCCCATAAACCACACCTGGATTTATTGTGCTCAGCCTCTCAGGTGCTTTATTTCAGATTGTCGCAGACTGAAGAGGTGGGAAGGAGCAGGCTGGGAAAAGGGCAGAAAACGCTGCTGGTTTTTAGAGAAACATCTCGAGTTGTTAAACCCCAGCTGAGCACTGACGCTCCCTGCCTGTACCAGCATCTCCTACTTTCGCAACAGCCTGCACACACAAAGCTGCATGCCACCTCTGCTGCAGCCTCGCTTTTCCAATCAAATAAAAGCTGCTGCCTTGCTTGTAGACACAGAGAGTCAGATTTCAGTGCAGCGTAAACCAGAGTGTGAAAGCAAACCCTGAATGCACCTACCTCTTGCTTCAGCGTTAACCTAGCCATAATTTCGCTGTGGTCGATAAGGGACAGCTCATCTACCTCTTCCTCCAACTGTGACGATTCCAAAGCATCTGGTGACTGCTGCTGCCTGTAAAAAAATAAATGTAAATATCCATCAGCATCACTGTGCATCAAGGAGAAGAGATGCTGGGTCCAGCGTACAAACCTTCATTAAATGACAGTAAGTACACAGACAGTCTGGAGGTAAATCTTTTGCAAACAAGCCCAAATGTCTAGCTCTAATTCTCTTCCTTTCTGCATCTCTTGAAAAAGATAAAGATGAACCCTCAGGACCTGAACACTTGTCTGCCTGCATTTCTGGCAGACAGGATTTTACTAATGCCCTGCATGAGTACACGCTCCCATATCTCCTTAATCCACCAAATTTTTAGTGCACACAAATCTAAGCCCTTCCTCAACTGAGCATACTCTACACATATATATCTAAGTCAGCTCACGACCCGTTGTGCTGCTGCAAGGGAGACGACAGGCTCTCTTTCTGCAGGAAGAGAGAGCACAAAGCTCTGACCGCTTTTGTGCTGTACATCCACAACTCCAGTATTCCTGCCCCCAAGGGCTGGTACTCTCGGGCCTGGCCACATGCTCTCTGTGCCTGTATTCCTAAAAACCGAAATAAATACACATGTTCTTTATAGCTTTCCCCAGGCACAGGCCCAAATCCCCTGTACTGTGAGCAGATAGTGAGCTTTGCAGAGCACTCCTGCATTGTCTCCTTCACTGCAGGGATTAAAACCCTCAAACCAACTGCAGGAAAATGGGGGAGGGAAGTTGACTGTCACACACACAACAATGCTGTCCTCTGTTTTTGCTTTAGAAACGCAATTGAAGAGCAATCTCAAGCAGCAGGGAAGCACTCACTCCACTCCTCCTGAAGCCCATCTGTTACAGCCTGCACCTCTTCATTTACATAGACAAATGATAGCTAAGAGCATTAGAAGGGATATAAAGCCTCCTGCTTTGGGGCCTCAGCCAGCCTCTAACTAGCAGGGTAAGGAAGAAATTCCCCTCTGGAACAGTACTTCCCAACAGTGACACAGAATTTCCTGCTGGTTTCCCTGGAAGCAGGAGGGAGAAGCCAGTGTCAATGACAGGACTGCCAAATGAGATGGATCTAGGATGGCTAACATGGGCTGCATAAACCCCTGCAGGCTTGCTGAGTTAAGTAATGGCATCTTGCAGGTTCAGCGAGATCCCACCGCTCTCCAGTTGTGCAAAAAACCTGTGGGCTTAAAGTTTAGAGAACATCAAGAAGGTTGGGGCAGAACAGGCAGCCCCAAGGATGGTCTGACAGAGGGGACGTTGGTGGCACTCTGCCCTTTGTGACTCGGGAGCCAGGCTCACCTTTCAGCACCATCTTTGCCTTCCTTCCCCATCGCGCTGCTGTTTGAAGAGGAGTCTTTGGAGTGGCCGTCTTTGATAGAGGGAGACTCCTGCAAAGAGAAAGAAGTTTTGCATTATTCCATGGGGTCCTACACCACAGCTAGCCTTGCATTTACAGCCTGACTGCCTCTAAAAGGCCCTTTACTGTAAATTCCTACAGAGCGGTTAAAGATTGATGCAAGTTAATGCCAAATGCCAGGAAAACACAGAAGTTAATTAGACAGGAAATTTGGGACCATCTCTGGAGACTAGTGTAATTAGTACTGTTTGCTTTTAACATTGTGAAATGATGCCGAAAGTTACAACACAAGTCAGCTGTTGTCTTGGATTTTAACCCCCTCACAACTTTTTTTTTCCTGTTGAAATAGACCGGCCTTCTGCTTTTAATTAAAAGGGACACAGCCCGCTCGCTCTAAGCTCTCCAGTTTCAGTTCCCCTCCTGCTCACAACAGCCCCCAAAACAGCAGCGTGTCTTCGGGGGTGGATGCACCCTGCTGCTCCTACCTCCCTTCTCTCCCATCAGAAGAGGTTACACAAGGGTGCAACGTTTCCACTTCACAATTCACGGCTGTGGAAATGAGACTAATGCAAAAAAAGCAGAACCATCTGAACCAGTGGCATGGAACAGCAGGTAGAGAGCTCAAAGCAAAGATACAGCATTTTAAATTGGCCACTTCTTAAGGAGACAAAGAGCCATGAATGGCAAATGGGAATATTAATCTAATAGTGTTGGAGTTCAGGATTATTTAACACCATGCAGACTGAAACTTGGAAATTCAATCGACTGAACAGGCAGGACTAGAATCACCTACACCCTATTCCTTCAGCTTGGGAAACACGCTGGTGAGCTCAAGTTTCTTGGTGTCTGCAGAACTTTTGCAGACTCTATCTGTAAAGCCCTTCGCTTCAAGGTTGAGAACCAGCTTGCGGCTGCCCAAAAGAATGGGTCTGCCTAGATGTGTCTCCTGAAGGGAAGTGATGGGAGAGCTGTCTGTTGGCATATTTAACACTAGCATGGATAAAGGTCTCGGAGACATCCTGTAGGAGATGTGCCTTCCAAGATGAGGGCAGTCAAGAAGATTGCCACAGAGCTCTGCCGCTGTTTCCTGTGACCCAACAGGAAGATGGTACCTCCCTGCAGTGGAAAACGCCCTGTCTCCTCTAGGAAATATCTAAGATACGAGCCTTGGTTAAAGGAAGAAACAGCGTGCGATTACAATGCTAAATCAATCACTTACTTTGCATCCAAATGGTGAAGGAAAAAAAAAATAGATTTAGAGCACGAGGTTTTCTGTATTAAAATAGAGAAGCCAAAGCAGTTACAAGAATAGACACAGCCCCAGGATGGTGCTGGTCGGGCTGCAGCTTTCCAGAAGGGAACCTCACGCAAGCAGCTCCAAACAGACAGCGAAGCGCAAACGAAACAGCGTGGCAGGAGAAGCTGTCCCTACCTCCTGCCGGGGCTCACCGTGACCCCAAAAGCATTGCTGCTCTCCACCCGGACTGGGAGGCCACCCAAACCTGCAAGGCAGGAGTGGGCAAGCAGAGGGACCACCAGCAAGGGAGCCAGGGCAGCAGGACGGACACGGGAGCTCCACGGAGCGCAGAAGAGGCCGGTGACAAGCGCGTCAGCCCCAGCGTGAACTCAGCATGCACCAGGCAGCCCCTTCCCGGTGTCCGGCCCTCTCCAGGTTACTTACTCCTTCAGAGCGAGGGAGTTCCCCGTTGCTCTGGCCAGAGGAATACAGATTGACATATTCACCCTCACCAGCCTCCTCACTGGCGTTTTCACTCTAAGGGAGACAGGATGAAATGAAATACGTGATGGTGCCTCCGGCCAGCACTTGATGTTAGTGAGAGAACTTGCCCATGGGCTGGGAGGAGAAAAGCTCTTGGCAGGGGCTGTCACCTAACTGGAAGCCCTTCCTCCAGCTCCATGGCCAACACTGGGGCCATGGAGGCCGTACCTTCCTGGAGGTTATTATTTTCTGGTTCTTGAGGACTATCCCAAGGCCCTGAGCTGCAGCAGGAGAGCAGCAGGCACTGCTTTGCAAGAGCTGCCATGTGAGACTGCGAAGGTGAATATGCACGTGCGGATTTCAAGGTGAGGGAAGCTGAGCATTCAGAGCTCGACACGCAAGTGCCTGTCCTACCTGCACTGTAGTCCTGCCACTGAACGTAGATCAACCCTGCAGCCCAGAGGGCATCAAATGTCTCTCCCAAACTCTGCTACAAGCACAGACTAGAGCCATCACGCCAGGCTAAACCAAACTCAAGGGTTTTGGGGCTGTAACAAGGACCTAAGGTAAGGAAGATGCAACAGCAAGGTCAGGTCCAAAGCGTGAAAACCTGATAATTTACTGTGCAACCAGTGTCTCTCCTCCAAACTCTGCGAAGCCGCAGCACCAGCATGTACTGTGTTGACAGCTCTAATCTCATCAACTCCAGGCTTTGCAGCAAACAAAAGAGGAACTGCCTTGAAAAGGAGGTGCTTTAAAAAGTAGCTATAAAGGACAAACCTGCTCAGTAATCTGCAAAACTGATCTGAGACCTCAAACTAGTTGTGCCGTATGAGTGTGGGAACAGCGTGAGTCTAACTTCACCAGCATGTGATGCTTTGCACCAGCGTGCACCGGCACCGAGCGCACCGGTAGGGCTGCCGGGAACTGGGGAGAGCAGGAGCCTGCAGAGAGCAATAGGTTGATGCACAGGAGAGACAGAGCTGGACGGCACCCACTGCTCCTGGGGCTCACTGGTGATCTGGGAGGGAGCAGGGCAGCAAACACCAAGTCCTGCCATGGGAGCAACTGCAAGATGTGAACCCCCATTAGGAGCCCGTGTTTAGAAACCACCAACCTCACAAAACGCTCCTTTACCTTCCTCAGCTTTGTATGACAACTGCAGGAACCTGCAGCAACGTCTCCTCTCCCCTTCACCAGCATTTGACATTTCATGTTTCCTACATACGTGCTAACATTTTCTCAAACCTGCTGAGGCTGTTCATTTTTATTAGCCACCATTTTGATATGAAATTACCTCTCTGTAACTCAGACACACATTTCAAAACTGGACCAGATCACATTCAGCATGTATTAATACAAGAAACATTTTCTTTTAAAAACCAAATAAACGCAGCCTTGAGTTAAGGTGCATTATCTCTTTGGATAGTCTCACCGAAGGCGTCTGGAGAGAATCAGTGAAAGAGGTTTCAGAAGGAAGGCAGACAGGAGCATTCCCGTTAAAGCTGCTCTCCTGAGAAGAGGAGTTTGGCACATCCACAGTGCTGGGTGACTGGCTGGCTGCGGCGGGCACCGCTAGGTCAGAGCTCTGAGACGGATGGACGGGTGGGAAAGGTGGGGTGGAGCAGGAGGAGGAGGTAGAAGAGAGGAAAGGAGGTATGGAGACTTGGTTGTGAGGCACAAAGTCCTGGGAGTAGGACCTAAACACAGATTTGTACTACGTGATGCAGAGACGTACGACACAAAAACAAGATGGGGAAAGGAAAGAGACAGACAAAAGAAAAAGTAATTAGATCAGCAGCAGCGTAGCAGTGACAGCACAAGGCATTTCTAACGCAGGCAGCTCTCTGTCGAGAGGCCAACCCGAACAGAGGCAGCACGACTTTATCATCCACATGCTAGAGCAGGAATTGCTACCTGGGACACGTCAGCCAGGCTTTTCACAGGGAGGCATGTTCTTGCACAAACAGCAGCTCGGCTGCTCATCTCGCGAGGGAAAGCGGGTACCAAGGTGTTTACCTGGAGGTATCCAGCCTTCGCCAGGCAGGGGAAACACTTGGATATTTCAGTACTGCTCATGAGTAACCCTGAAAACCACTTGAGTGGATGAAAGGATGCGAAGGCATACAGAAACCATGACTGAGAGCATGCTGGAAATATCTAGATAGAGAAAAGTACTCTGAGTGCTTATTGCTTTTCTTGGATTTTTCCACAGGATCCAAATTTAAGATGCTGTTTGCTCCAGCCCTGTAATTTAACAGCTACTGTGTCAAGTCTGTTCCAGAACACACAGCTCCCAGGGAGGAGTGGCTGGATACTGTCTTCAAAGTTACACTGAAGGATAAAGGAGATTATGCTGCTGCTCCTTCCTGTTTGAGAAACATAGGGAGCAAAATGATAATTGCCCTCAGGAGCGATGAATTCCTTATCAAACCGATCCTTTAATGCAGTGCCTCGAAGAGTCAGCTGAGGAGATGAAAAGAGATCATCTGTGTAAAGCTTTATTTCACTATCTCTCCTAATCATCAGATTACTGTTCAGATAATATTAAACAGGGTGCAGTGGGAATATATTGTGCCAAGAAAAACAAGAGCAACCCTCTGTTTTTTAACATCTGGTGCTAGTAAAGATTTGCCATCAGGCTAAGTCCAAAACAAAGCTGATACCCGTAGGAAAAAAAAAAAAAAAAGACAATAATGCTAAACCTGCTGGAGAGAAGTTTATTTTAAAACCTGTAGAGCTCAACCCCTACAGAGATCTACATTGCAGCCAAGTGGACTGAAGGAAAAACACATAATCCAAAAAACGCCATGCTGAAATGAAGCTGTTGCGGTTGCTCGTTTGAGTGACCTGCTGCAGAAGGACGGGGCATTATAGAGCTCTCACCAGGCCCTGGCACAACTTGCTCAAACTAGGCTGAGAAGTGACACTGCTGTGATGTAAAAACGAGAAGGGGAAACAAAGGCATGAGTTGGAGAATCCAGGCAACGTTTTATCAGGAGAGCTGAGCGGGTGATAAAAATCAAAGCTTGGTCTGTCACCTGAGCCGCAGCAGCAGCATCCAGTTCAGCAGAGGTATTTTTGTTTCTACCTAGGAAAGATGTGAGCTTAAAAATCCAAACCGCTAACAGCCTCAGGCCAGAAGCCTGGGCAAAAAAAAGCTTTTCCACTACAAAGGAAAGGAAATGTAAAGGTCAATGGCTAGACTTTACCTTCCACCACCTTAGTCCTCAGTGGCTGCCCTCTGCCCTGCGTGGAGTCCGGCAGTGCTCTGGGTGTATTCTCGGAGCCCAAACCAAATCATAGGCCATAACACAGAGGAGCAGAGGGAGATGCTTTGGAAAGAGAGCTTAAAAGACTACTGAAAAATAATTAAAATGCAAATCCCTACCACATGCCTGTGGCTAAAAGGAGACTGGCTCTAGGACAGGCTCCTCTCTCTTCCTGCCTGTTTCTTTCCGGATGAGCAGCCCTGGCTCCAGGGACACTGTCAGCTTTTGGTGCTGCCTCAGTAACAATGACAAGTCTAATCTCTGTATTTACTTTCTGCCTGGATAAATGCTCTACATTTATTCATTTTCACTTGCATGGACAAAACATTAAATCCCTCGTAAGACGCCGGGCTCATGACATCATCTTGGCTCAGCAGATTCATTCTGCCGGCCCCATCTCCCTGGTATTTCATGATCTCATGGGCACTAATATGTCAACTACCGCCCCAAGTCCCAGGTTAGACCTCCAAAAAAGAACAGGAGCAAAGTGGAGATGGAGAATGTGTACCCCCACCAACCACTGCTGCAATGGCTCAAGAAAGCACTCAACAAACTTGCTGTCCTGAGAACGAGGCCCTCTGCTCTAGTAAAGGAAATAATTTGCTCAAATAGAACCTATGTGCCAGCTCCCCTAGAGCTGGGCTTCCTGCACCCTGCAGCAGATGCTGTGCTTCGCTTTGTAGCTGATGGACATCTTCCACCAAGAGGTCCTAAGCGTTTTTGTCTCTGACCTGTCTAACGCAGAGAAAAAGCCAGGCTTCGGCAAAGCAGCAGCGGAGCTCACGCAGGGCACGAGTGAAAGGAAATCACTGTCCTCGGTGAAGTCACTCTGGGGCAGGCAGCGCCCTGCGATGCTCTCACGCTGCGTGATGGTGCTGGCAGGGTTAGCTCAGGCCAAATGCCGGCCGGGAGGCGAATTACTGCTTCTGGGGCAGGAACATGTGCACAGCTTCTGCCTTCCATAGTTTCAGAGACAATAATCCCAATTCAAAGGCTATTTAGACCTAAACATAACATTGCATAAATTTTAAGTTTGAATGTGGATACGCTACTACTGACAATCGCTACAATTACTACTGACAAAACATTAATCTCTCCTCAGCCTCATCAATACACCTTTTGAAACAGTATCTTGGCACGAGATGTGTTGAAAATGCCGGCGTAAGGCCCAGGTACCCAGAAAATGCATTAATCTTCATTATGTGATCCGTGAACAATCACTTAACGACGCAGACATGCTCTCAGCATGCTGTTAACAAAAGGAACAGTGCAGAGAAGCCTTTGGTGCTCTGGCATTAATTAGCCAGGCTGCTCTCGGCTTCCAGTCTTCTTGTAAAGTTGCATCTTGTGGAAAACGAGCCAGGGAGCCCCCTCCTTCCTCTGGAGCCTGCAAGCGGCTCTGGAATTCCAGCTATGCAGCCGTGCTGGGACAAGAGCCAAGAATGAAGCATACTTTTAAAGAGGAAAAAAACACCCTGCGGTGGAGATGATGTCCATATGGCACCCATTCCTGCTGCTCCCGTCCGGCCCAGCCCAGCCAGCAGCTGCAGCAGGAATTGTGGCAACGGCTTCCATGAAGTTTGGGTGTTGTACGTCTCTTGGAAGCCCTGTCATGCTTTAAAAGACATACTTTTCTGGGGAGGGGACAGCCCAGTCAACAGAACTGTCACAGGCAAAGTAGTCATCCTGTAGTCTTCCCCCCATGAAATCACAGGCAGCAGTTTATCTTAGAAACAAATCAGTGCTAGTTTTAATCTGCTTCTTAGAGGTTTCTAAAGTCAGTAAGGCCTTGGTTACGGCTGTGCTGACACAACCTCTGACTCCATGGCTTTGCTTTAAGTGAAGTACTTCAAAATAATTTATGGGAAAGCAGGATGAAGCAACCAGATCCTTTGAGAAAGAATGCTTTCCTCTATCCCAACTCCGGCCACGCTCCCACCACAGGACCAGAAGATGGACTCCCAGCACGAGCGGTCCTGGCCTGCCACGGCAAATGGCCAACCCAGGTAGAAGAGAGAGATCACTCTGATCTCACTAGTAAAGCGAATTAAAAAAAACCCCTATCTGCCACTTGGGAAGTACTTCTACAAAGTATGCTTTGAGCTCAGAGCAATCTGGTCTCCTGGGAACAGCAGGAAGCCAACCTGCCCCGACCTGAATGTTTACCACACACCGTGACACACAGAGGTCTCCCAGACGTGGCATCTTTCAACGCTTTCAATTTGCTGCCTTTGATTTTTTGCAACGGTCAATATTTTAGAACAGCTTTCCATCATTAGCAGCAGCGTTGCAGGATGTCCCAAAGGTCAATGACATTACAATAGTTTATTTGGATTAGATGGCAGGAGATAAGCACTCTAATAGAAAACTTATTTCAAGGGGGACGCTCCTCTGCATTCACTAGGCATGGCTGACCACAAGTAACAGCGAGACGGGGTGTTTATATGCAGAGAGTCACTGGTTGCGAGTAACAGCAGTCTCCATCCTAAATTCTAAATGGAATTCAATTATATGGCTGTCAGAGCATCTGCAGCATCAGCAGACACAGTCTTTACCTAAGCACGGCCTTCTCAATTACTGTACGGACTTCTTCTGCCAAATTAATCTGAGATCCTGCCAGACACTCCCAGATCAGATAGAGCACCAGACTTCCAAAACACGAAGCTATCACAGGAAAGGATCAATCTTTTAGATCTCCTCTGCTGATGCTATTAAGAGAGCGACGTGGGCAACGTGCCAGAGCTGGATGCCCAAATTCTAACAGTAGAGAATTATGTTCACAAAATACTGGGTGTTGCACAGAGCGGCTACACCCTGAGAACATAATTGCATAGACAACTACTGGAAAAGACTTCCTATCTCATGACACAATGCTGGGCTTCCAGGTACTTTTGCTAATGAGGAAGGAAATGCTCCTACAATGAATGGCTGGAAACACAAGCTGCCAACAGAATGGCTTCAAGCACTGCCACAGGAAAGGCAGCAACTCCTCACGCTTGACCGTTTCTCAGCAGAGCCTGTGACCTGGCTGTGCAGCTGACCTCCCCGGCTTTAAGCAATGGTTACCACAGCAGATGAATGGACGGGGCTTGCTCTTCCCTTGGGAAAGGGTCTTCCAGTTTCTGCATGAGAAAATGCAAAATCTGAACTTCTTAAGTGAGAGGGGTTCTTGTACATCTTTGCAACAAAGCAAATAAGGGGGCGGGGGGTGAAGAAAACGTTTGTAAGATCTATTAACCGTGCTATCATGCATCTCTCTTCTGAAACTATCAGGAGAATTCAATCTGATCGCTGCTACAGCGTCAACTCTTGTTTAGCTTGCAGACAATACCACCATATCTAGCAAGCAGATCTTTAAAAGGCAGAGCCTGGAGACAAAGGCAAGGCTCCTGAGAAGCCAGTCACACAAAAACCATGACCTCTGAAGTCAAGAGGGGTCCACTTAGAGAGACCTGCACAGAGACAGGTAGTGCTCCAACTGCAAGAAAAGTGTATAAACCACTGGGGGAAATGGTTCTCAGAAGCAGGATTCCGTGATGCCAGCACACAACAGCACTATTAATACCACCGTCCAGGTCTGTCGTGGGCAGTGGAAATGAACACAAATACAGAAGGAACGTTAAACAGGAAAGGCAAAACAATACCTAGACCTCAGCAGCTGCCTAAATGGATGCAAATCTTTTTTTCCCTTTCCTTCTGCTCCAAACTACGGAGCCAAACCCTGCTTAGGACAGAAACAAAGGCTCACAGTATGATCTCCCAGTCCCGGTTTGGTCGTGGCACCCACCATTGGACCAACATACGAATCCAAGCAGCTCAGTCTCTGTGTGCTGCAGACTGGAAGTGAGCTACAGGAACAGGAGTGAGGCGGGGAAAACATGCGAAGCACATGTCTGCACTGCGCACGTCTTTAAACACTTATCTGACCCTCCTTTTCCTGAACATACGTTAGCATATACACAAGAAAGAAAAACAGTTGCTGTGAATTTTCTGTGCGCTTGTTCAACTTGCTCAAGAACGGTGGGAACAAGTGAGAACAGAAGCGCTGAACTGGAGCTTTCATAAGGAAATCACTTGCGCCTTCTGCTGGAATCCAACAGCCAATTTGGTTTCTGGAAAATTACTGGAAATGTTTCTTAATTAAAAAGAAAACATAAGAAGAAACAGCATGTTGAAAAAGGCAAGTTATTTCTCCATAGTGGAGCCTGCAGCCAAATTTCCACTAATGGCATGTACACGCCTCAGAGAAACAACTGCCTGCCTTGTTTCAGTGAGGAAAAGCTTCCTAGCTGTAACTGAACACAAGGCTTTCTGCAGCCTTTGGTGGAAAGTATGCGGATGGATAGCAGTAGAGCTTGATTTTCTCTATCCAGTGCAGAGTCTCCCAGCTGCCAGGAAGTAATGAGATGTCAAGATTTGACTCCTGCCATTCAGATACCTGCCTGCCCACTTCCAGTCAAACAGCATAAGGAGTTAATAAACCTGAGGACAGTATCTCTGCCTTCACAAGAAGAAGGGTGGGAGGCGATCAGCTAGAGAAAAACTACTGCCAACAATCACCAAGGAGGATACCTTCGTATGGCATCCCTCCTTCCCCACTGCCTATCAATAGAAAGGACTTTCAAAAGAGATGAGCATCCCCAGAATGGTTCTCGACAGTACAATCCAGTTGTCCAGCCGATGGGGGATTTGACATCTGAGCTGTGCATGGGATGGGGACTATGATGCTGCAGCTCCTCCACCAGCCCACACTACAAACGACCCTTTGCTGGCACAGCGGCCAGACGCGAATCAGACTGGGTAAAAAACAAGTTCGACTTGCCAAACCTATGAGGTTTGATCCAGTTGCTCAAGATCTGCCTCTATCCAGTAAAAGCTATTACCCCTGACACAATTTCCTGCAAAGAAGGGAAAAGCGCGATTAGTGGGTTGACAGAGCAGCGGTGGCTTCAGGACTGCAGCAGTGTCTGCAGCACTGAGCAGAAAGAAGAGTCAGGGTTCTAGAAAAGAAATCCATGCATTAAACATTAAAAGAGAAAGATGCTCTGAACAACTTCACCTTATTTTTGCTTCCAAAAACACTGTCAGAAAACAGTGTTTTTTTAAGCGCCGTAAATCAGTAGTAAGGCACTGGTCCTTCACCGTGACTAACACACTGGTGTAGGCTCGGCTTTCCTGCTGCTGCACGGAACAGACGGGTACAGGCCCAGGTCCTCCCTCCGGGACTGACTCCTGCTGTCCACCCCAGGCCAGTCTCCAGGGAAGGAAAAAGCACAGGGCACTTTCTGAAAATTGGCTACGCTTGGCAAGCCTGCAACGCTCCGCTCACGCTGGGTCAATGGAGAGCCACTGCGGTTATCAGCTCTGACTTCCTGGCATTGATCTATGGAGGCTTTTGCTTCCTCTACGGAATGGATAATGATTAACGTAGGAGACTATTTTAGGAGATTTGATAATCACCACTGATATTTGGGTACACGAGAGGCCAACTCCTCCGCTGGCTGGTATGTGAAGGGGGTGCTCTCCCTAGAGTTAACTGCCTTGGTGGGGCTGGTGGAAATATAATGCTTATTTTTTAACAGGATCATTGTCCATCCCAGTGCTCACTTGAGTGGCCTTTCTCTGGTCAGAGCAGAAAAACGGAGACATGAGAATAAGAGGAGCAGAGCAATGTGTTTAAAGTGTTACTGGTGCAGCTCGTGGCATCCCTCTCAAGAAACCACACGGTCGTTCCAGTCCACGCTCGGGAGCAGACTGCAAGAGGGGCTCTGGTTCTCCTCAGCGCTGAAACGCAGGGTGTCACCCTGGGAATGATCCAAACCTTGACAGCTGTTTCACATCTCTGTCTTATTAGGGACAGGGAAAATGGGATAAACCATGGTTATGGTATTACATGGGTCAGCTATGATGCATGTAAGGACATTGGTATTTTGCGGCTTGGAGACAAAGAGACACTGTCATAGTGAAAATCTCATTTTTGCCTGTAAAAAAAATAGACCAGCTAGAGTCATAAGCAACTATGAGATTACCATAATTTAAAGGCATTAATGGAAAAATCACCATTTTTAATTTGTCCTATTTCCTTTGTGAATTTGACTGTGCACTGCCTAATTGTTCTCACTGTTCCTCATGCTCAGGCATTTATTTTCCTCTCAACAAACCCTTGCAAAAACAAGTAAGGGTTTTTAAATGAAGTTTTAACATTTTGTGAAGTAATATATCCATAATAATGTAGTCCAAAGCAAGATGAGATCAGGTCAGGACAATTAAGTAGGTGATAACCATTTAATCCAACCAGGACATATTTTTAAATGAAAGTGCCCACATATTTTTGGAACGTATCATATTTATAGCCTCTCAATTAAAACAAAAATAGTGAAGTGCTTTTACCTGCTCTTACAGTTCTGCATTTCGCTTGCAAGGATCACTATCCAACTAGAGGGCTCTATAATTCAGAACTTCTACATTACTTCAACTTTTAAAACTGTTTACCACAAATTTATGCAAGCACTAACCTTCCCACACCTCGGCCTTTTCATCTGTGCAGCAAAACTATCATATCACTCTCAGTAAGTGGAAGTCAAATGCTTTAATTCATCGCTTGTGAAGTAGTGCTGCTTGAAAAGTACTTGAAAACTTTCTTCTTCTTTGGACCCATGATTATCACTAATTCTGAGAGCATGAGTAAGTGCTGAAATGGGAGGACAGCAGTCGCACAGCAGGAGGATACCATTTTCAAATATTTAATATCTAACTGAACACCTCTGAATTTTCTCAGCTCTTGTCTGATAATTTCTTCTCCAGAAGAAGTCTAATTTACTAAACATCCAGGTCACTGTTAAAAAATAGCCTATTCTCAGTTGTCGCCACACAGCAATCAGAGCATAACCACGTAGTTTTACATGCAAACGAGCCCCAGACTGATGAGCTGTTGGAATCCCATGGTTAGATTTAATGTCATTACATTAACGCTTTGTTATTACTATCATTTAATTTAAGCAGCTGATCACAGATTTAAGCAGTGCTCTAAGATTGTTCTTATTTTGATTTAAATCATTCTCAGCTCCTCCTGCAGTTCTCCCTTCAGACTGCTCACAAGTGCTGCAGGAGAGAAAATCCTGTCATTCGTCAGCAAATCATACAAGCCACTGAGCTTGTTTGGGACCAGGAGTCATGAAGGGAAGTAGACAAGCAAATATGAGATGAACGATCTGGTAGAGGCCATTTTCTAGAAAAAAAACCATTAAGGAGCTGCAGCCACTGTTCCATATGTGTGACTAAATCCTTGTATTTCGGGGACAGCATCTCGTTATTTCTCCAAAGGCCAGATTCACACGGCAGCCTTTAATCGACTCATCCACATCGCTGACATTATGCAATGGAACAAAAAGACTTTGCAGCTCCGACGTGCAGCCTGGGGAACATGTAGGTCAAAGGAGTGAGGCCGGGCACACGGGCCAGCTCTCCTCCATCAGTCCCTCACCACTGTGCCAACACCAGCGTGTGAATTGTCAGCCCAGCCACACCTCCCTGGTGCTTCCCGCAGTAAGATGGACACGCCATTTTTCTCACCTGGCTGATTACTACGTGAGTTCAAAAGCCCCCCAAAGAACCTCCGCCTTTACCTGCGACCGCGGGCACAAGCACAGTATTTGCACACAAGCGTTTCACCGACACAGAGACGCAGACGTGTTAAAGTGCAGAGAGCAACTCACCGAATGCACAGGAAAGGAGCTGTGCCGGTTGAGAAAGGAGTTAGAGACTGACATAGTGAGGCCCTGAGTGGCACCGGAGTCCTCGGGGGTGAAGGGCACTTTAGTTTGCTGGACACAGTAGGAGACAGAAGAGAAAGAAGAGGCAGCATAGGAGGCCTGCTGAAGAGGGGGAAGAAAGCAAGAGACAGGAGACACAAAGAAAGAGAGCACAGAAAAGGCTATGAATAAAGGATAAGAAACGCTAAAACAATGCATATAATGGCTCGCTAAACAAACCGCTATTCAGGCAGTTCATCAGAGCCAGACACACCAATATGCCTTTCTCAAGCTCAAGAGGCATGACAAAAATCACCCTTCAAATCTTCTTTGTTTCATAAATCCCTTAAAAATAAACTCCTGCCCCCCCTTCCAGTTCACCCATGGACAGCTGCTGCAGGGAGAGACAAGCTGTTCCCCGCTGCCCTTTTTTTACCCCATGGAGTGTGGGGCAGATGCCCAAAAGAGGAACTGGCTCTTGCTTCTATTCTATTCTATTCTATTCTATTCTATTCTATTCTATTCTATTCTATTCTATTCTATTCTATTCTATTCTATT
>JAVSBS010026503.1:38559-62686 GCA_033124195.1 Coracias cyanogaster | reverse complement strand
GTTGGACTAAGTGGCCATTGTAGGCCTCTTTCACCCGAAATAGTCTTGTTCTGTTCTGTTCTGTTCTGTTCTGTTCTATTCTATTCTATTCTATTCTATTCCATTCCAGTCCATTCCATTCCATTCCATTCCATTCTAATTCTATTCTGTTCTAATTCTATTCTTCAATTCTAGCAGATTACTATTTTTTGTGGCAACCTGCAAGCTGGGAACTTGGTCTCTCCAGTATGAGCTATGGGCCCTCACTGGTACTGCTAGATACCGGAGAACTGTGATGTCCAGCCTTTTTCCAATCCAATTCAAAATTATGTATCATTGGCACAAAAGGGAGGTATCACACTGTAAGTAACAAATACTATTAAGGAATTTCCCCTGAATTCCACTACTGTAAGGAGTCTGAGGGAGGCTAAGGTCTGTCTAGGCTTTCGCAGCTCTGACTTGTTGAATGTAGCATACGTTTCATAAATGAGATGTGAAGCTCACAAGAAAGGGCTTCCTAGTTACTATTTTATAGAGGAGTCCATCCAGCAAAACCTGCCTCCTGCTAGAGCAGCTGATGCCCATGTGATTTGTTATTTCAGAAGCTCTCACGGCAGCAGGAGCAGAGGAATGACAGTCTGGTGGCTTTTACCGTAAAGCGAATGAGCCATTGTCTGCTTGCACCACTTTCCCAACAGAGAGATGAAGGTAAAGGTGGGAGGCTGTACTTGAAGGAACCTTTGCTTCAGGAAACTGCAAGCAACGCCTTGATGGTATCAGCTTGTAAAACTACAAGAATGCCCAGCAGGCAAACCAGTGACATCTTGGCTACCCAGGTAATGATTAAAGAGCAGCAAAGAAGTGCTTTGCTTCAGCTGACAAAATCAGAAATGGAGCAGAATTTCCGTTCTGCGCGACGGTTACAGAAAATCTGTGCTTTGCACACCCTCTCTCATGACTGTGCAGATCAAGCCGCCGTGGGAAACTATCACTAAGGAGCAGCCACCTCTAGGAGGAGGAGGTAGGGCAGGGGACCACAAGGTACAAGTGACAGTGCAAGGACCACGCTGACAAGGGGATGACAGACTCTGGAGAACTGCCTGATCCTTCAGAGAGGAGTCCCATAGACTCTCCAGCATCCCTACACCGGACACGGGTGTTTAAGGTCTCATCCCCACAAAGCAGTGAAGCCTAATGCTCAGTTTAGTTTAGCTGGAAGTGTCACTTTATCTTTTTAGGACTCCTACCTGCACCACAGGAATGTAGCTATGCAAATCCCAAAATGAGAGTGCTCGGTTGCTTTTCCCATTTGACTAAAAAATAACAACCTGGGACAGTCAAACCGTAGTACAGGTAACATGAAGAAATATTGAAACAGTCGCCCTCACGATGGCAAGACCACGGCTCTGTTCCCACATTTCCACCTGTTTTGTTAGTCATAGCCAATTTAAGTATACCAGCACAAAAGATGCTTTTTTATTTTTTAAATAGATAATTAATATAAACAAAACCCCTAAGGCTGGAGTTTAATAAAAAAGAGAAAAGAAAGGAAGACCCTTAAAGGACAAAATCCCAGCTCCACTGAGGTTGGAAGCAAACCTGCTGCTGCCATCACTGAGGCCAGGATTTCACCCCCTACGTGGAAAATGGCACTTGCTGTAATGTTAAACCCACCACCCATGCACGTGTGGATGTGTGGTTTTGCGCTGGCAGTCTGGGAGAGCCAGCAGAACACTGGAAACCTGCTAAAATCCTGAATCACGCAAGGGGACTAACATGGAGAAAACAAGCACAAGCTAAATAATTGCTCCACCAGAGTTCCGTGGCTCTGGCAAAGACTGGGCCATAAATCAGTTTTTACGTTTAAATGGTTATTATTAGTGGCATCCTTGACAACAGTTTCAAAACAGCACTGGGAACAGCAGAGCAGCAATCTCTTGAAAATTGTGCTGCCCAGCGTGTCAATCTTCAAAGCAGTTGTCGTTACACAAGGCTGTAGTCTGGCACGGATTCAGCCACACCATGTGGGAGACTAACATTTCATTTTTAGGACATTTTAGGACTTTCAGAGTTTGCGGGGAACAGTCTGAACACGGGGGTTAGAAAGGAGCTCAAAGTAGGTAATGCAAAATGCCTAAAAACACGTTAACAAGATGACAAGGAGCGTGATGTGGTAACACCACCGAGACACCCTCCCACCACTGCAGCCTGTCAGGAACAGGAGCAGCAAGAAGAGAGCTGTTCCTGGGAGCTGGTGTGCCCTGCCGGGGCCAGCACCGCAGATGTCACTCACCAGCTGCCGCTGCTTCGGTGGGAGAGCGGGAGGAGGTGCCAGATCTTGAGAGGGGTCTAAGCTGATAAAGGAGTCATTGAAGCCGTAGACTTCCATGAGGTGCTTGTTCTTCTGCTGGTAGATGTGCTCGTTCTGAGGGGTCTGGTAGAACATGGACGGCTGTGGCTCTGAGTAATCCTCCACAAACTGCATATAGGCCATCACTGCAATACAGAGAAAGGACACACTCACTGCTCCTGCTCCACATGCTGCAGCTGCAACGAGCATTCTCCAAATAACTGAGTGACGCCATGCCACTGTCAGCTGGGCTCTGCTGCAGGCTGGCAGCAGTAAGGCATCTGTGATGTGTTTAACGCTCAGTTGCCATCCACCTTGCAGCCGCAAACACATCCGACAAGTTTATGGAACCAGTGAGGTCTCCGAACAGCTACTGGAGATGTCTGATCCACTGATGTTTAGCCCAAACTCCTTCCCCAAGCAACCCATGTCAATTTTGAGAATATTTCTCAACAGCTAATGCCCAAAGTCAACAAAAAAACCCCAAATAACTTCAGTCTGCTTTCTAGGAGGCACAAATCATCTTGTACAAAGATGCAAGCTTGACAATAAACCTATAATAATTCTTGTGCCTATAAGAAGTCTCGTATCTGTAGCCAGCCAGATTTCTAGAAGCAGGAGCCTTACTGCCTTTCTCCATTCTAGCAAGCTGATAAAACTTATTGGAGAACATCAACCTGTGAGACTGGCTGTATCTCTCCCCTGCCTATCTGTATGCCGCTGCCAATGCTGGTACAAGATACTTACCTTTTAAAAGTGCCACCGACTGTCCCTTAGCTCAACTCCAACACCATTTGCTCCCATCCCTTTTTTAAAGCATCTTAAAACCTCCAGTTCTTTTCTGAGCTGTGGTTCAATGAGAATATTAAATGGGATCAAAGCCCATTTAGAGGATCTTTCCATCTGTACGATAACCTTCCAAAATCAAGGAAAAATCCTGCACAGGTCTGCCTGTGCAGCTCTGACAGCGGATTAGTTACTGCTGCAACATTTTAATGCTGGAGGGGGAGAATGACATCCATGATAAAGGAAAGGCTACTACAAACTGCCAGAATTACTGAGGATCAGAAGCGTACTTAAATAAATGTAATATAAAGAAAGACCTCCCTTCCATATACCTGAGAACAGGAGAAACAGATGTATTTAAGTATCCTAAAAAGGACTAAGCAAGGCCTTTTTGTAAATAGGCTGTCATGCACAAGATACTTGGTGATCATTCCTCCCCGTCTCCTGATAAACAAGCAGTTGTCAGTTTTTGTAAATCTGGTCATTAGGTGGCAATTATTCAGCTTCTGCTGGCATTTCAGCAGTAGAGCTGAAATGAATGGATTACTTCAGTGAAAGCTATAAATACAACGGCCACAATGCAGTCTTTGCAGATCGTGAAGCTGGTTCCCACACTAGCTGCAAGGCAGAGCCCTCTGTTCACCTGCCAACGCAGAGCTACGGGCCAGCCTACTTCAAACAGGATGCAGCCGTGCAAACGCATCGGCAGGAAGGAGTCGCTTTGCACCTGCTTTTTGTACCTTTTTTCAGATTTCCTCTGATATTTTAAACTCCATTTAGAAATGGAGCTAACACAGCTGCCCCATCCCACAAAATGATACCCCTCCTTCAAAAAACAGAATAAAGAGAAAAAATAATTAAAAAAAAAAACCAAACCCAAAAGGTCGTGGCAACTGGAGCACAGGAAGCCTCAGCTGATGGATTTCAATCCTGAACGGTAACACCTGCTGTCCCCATCCTGTGACTCTGCATGGTCCTGCCAGGGGACAACCTGTTCGTGTCCTGCAGCACTGCCAGCTCCTGCCCAGCTCTGCCAAGGCTGCTGAGATTCTGACCTCCACCACGCCCTGCAAACCGAGCCTTGCTTCTCTTCCTCCTCCAGCCGCCCTCCTGCTTTCCCAGCACCACTTCACAGAGGTAAGTCACCGCCCTTGCTGGTTCAGACCTCTCCTTCTAGAAGGGAGCGTGGCAGAGGTTTCGAACCGCACGCACACGTGTGTTGGGCTGTGCTTGTGCCCACTCATCTGCTGGTCTCCGCACTCACGTTAAAGCCAAGGTCAAATTTGCTTGTGCACATGAATTTCAGCCTAACAGTGAAAAGAAGCACGTGCTGGCAATATTCTCTTATTTGAAATCACAATGAAGGAGTCTTGGTGTAGCAAATACAGAACTGCTAAAAAACTGTTGTCAAATATCAGTGATTCAGTTGACTAAGGTTCTCCTACAAATACCCGTGCCCTGAAAAATGCCTTGGCATCACAGAACAACTTTAGAAGATAAGATCTGAAGAAGGCTTATGGAAGATCGAAGTGAAGTGAACTAAGGATCAAGACTCCTTGGAGAAGTGTGGAGGACAAGAGCTTGAGGGAAAAGGCCACATTTTGAGAGCTCATCAACGGAATAGGACAAAAGCCAAGAAATCAGACTTGGCAGTTCTGGTATAATGCAGCAGACATTGCTAAATTCAGACCAACTCTTTTATGTGGAGTAACCTACAAGAACAGTGCTTCACTCAACATCCAGATCTGAAGACAATGCTCAGGACCAACAGCCGGGAGCTCCTGGGTTCAGCCGTCTGTATGACACTACAACTCGGGAAGCATTGGTGAAAAGGGTATCGCATTAGACGCTTGCGTAAAATTAAATTACTGTAACTCAAGGTAGTAAGGCTGGATGCTGTTGAGAGGCTTAACTCAATCTGCAAGGGAATAATGAAGAGCTCTTTTATCTCAGCTCTTTATGAGGCTAATGCATCCCATTGTCATGGCAGCTCCCCTGCCTTGCTTGTTACAACCAGTCCGGGGCAGGTGAGCATGTCTCTGCTTCTACTTTGTCTTCTCTGTTTTTAGGTGAAATGAAAAACAGTTGGGATGGTGAAATACGAACCTGGCTCAGGAGCAGAGACTGCGGAGTGCAAATTAAAATGGGCATCGTTAAAATGCTGCCAATCTTCACCAGGAGAGTAAGGGAGCAGGACCACTCCTGAGATCGCTGTTTGCAAAGGGTCTTCTCTCTCCCTCCTCCCTCCGTCCCTTCGCCTCTCTGCTGTGGTTTTTAACAAGTCAGAAATTTAAAAAGCAGATGGGAAATTACATCACCAGCTCAGATCAGGCTGCACGCCCTGCAGCGACTCTGTGCAGAGGGAGGGATGGGGGCTGCAACCTCCACGGTTAGCAGCTGGGGTGGAGTGACAGTCTCAAGGCAGCACCCCAGGAAAGAAGAGAGGCGTGAGAGAGAAACCTCTCCCACTACATGCCCAGCTTATGTCAGTTCTGTACCCAGACAGAAAATATTTGAAACAAAAAAAGCATAAAATCTCAGACCGAGGCTAGGAACACCTTCCCAGCAATCTGCTTGCAGCGCCTTGGCTGTCATTTCTGAAGGAGCTAAAGCTGCTCAGGGATTTCTAGCAGTTGTGCCCACATGGTAGAAGTCCCAGGTATGGCTCAGAGGACACCAGCAGCACCCGAGCCAGCTCGCTGTGCAGCCGGAGAGAGCGGTCACCGGCTCTGGAAGCAGCACTCGGCTGCCAGAGAGGAGAGAAAGCAGCAAGTGACCTGACCTTGTGTCGGAAAACAGCCTCGGACCAGTGGTTGTTGAAGGCTGCAAGGAATTGCTAGAAGATTATTAGCAATAAGGTACATCTGCAATAGAGGTAAGGCACGGTAGTATCCGATGTGGAGGACTCCCTGAAGGTCTAGCCCGACTCCTGGCACTGTGTCAGCAGCCTGTGTTACAACTGGCCCTGCACAAGCGCAACAGATTTGTGTGCATGGGCAACGGCCAAAAGAATGGAAATTCTTAAGCTATACTGCACATCAACTCACTGGAGAAGTCAAGGTCAAATGAGCCAGGCTTTGCTGTCACCTCTGGGAGGAGAGCTGTTTTTCAAAGAGCTTGCATTATCCGCTGGCTAAGCCCGGACTGCCGTCAGCATGGTTCCTGCAGTTAAATACCAGCTGCTTAGAGGGCACCAGGCTGCATTTTGTTCCCACTGACAGGGAAGGAAACATGAATAAGTGCCTCACCACTAGTTTCCAAGATGTTTGGGGGAGGATCGCGTTATTTCTGACTCTGAGCTCTTCATGGCAGAAGCTGCTCCATATCTGTGTCCCGTACAGCAGGAGCACGATGCTGGTGCTCAAGCAGAAGTCTGGAGTAATTTGCCCTCAGCAGAGTAACAAGTATTCTCATAGCACAGTAAAATAACAATAATTCATTTCATGCCAGACTAAAAGCCTTATCACTCCTCTGCTTAAATTATACAGAAGTCAACTCTTGGAAGTCCCTCTGAGCACAGCTCACAGCAATACACATGGTTAATTCAAGCAGGATTTGCTGTATATTACCAATAAAAAGACCATCAAAGTCTCTGCTGCAACATTTCCTGCCGACTACCAAAAGATGCCCCACAACAAAGGGACTACAACCAAGTCCCATCTCTGTGAGCTCTAGATCTTTTTACGAAACTCATGCATCTCCTCCGGATCCCAGGAGTTTGTTTGTGTTGTGGAAGCAGCATTGCCTCACGTATGTGATTACACAAGAATATCTACATGCATCAGCCTCCGGGCAAAAAAAAAAACCAAAATCCTTGGTGCTACCATCCAGCCTGAGTAATGTTTTACTGCTCTTTTAATGTTGAAAATAAAAGTAAAACTAACAACCACAGATCTGTGGTGTGATATACTGTGGAGTAAAGACAATCTAAAACAAGTTCTCAGTGTCACATGAGCGCAATTAGAAAAATCCCCGGCCCAAATACTACTAGAAGCGTTGCAGCAAGGATGCTCAATCAAAGCATCAGAGCCAACAACACATTAGGTAACTGCTCCTACCTTTCCTAACAATGCAATCTGATCAATACTGCCAGAGCTTCTGATAGTGCCAGACCACAGATAACAATTAACTCTATTGTAAGATCAAAGAAAATTCACATACAAGGCCTTGGTATTGAGGTTAAAAGCCTGCATGGGCAATAATGCAGAAGATAGCTTTTAAAATTGTTTTTAAGTAACTCCTTGACATCTCATGATAACAGAAAACAAAGACATGGGGCTGAAAGAGAAAAAACAACAGCTCAGGTCTCTCTTTCAACTGTAAAATGACCTCTTACTCAAGCTTGACGCAGGCATCTGCCTAATGCTGCCTACGTGTCTAGAGGTCACTTCCCTGCATCCCTCTAGTCGGTGTGGTGCCAAAGCACCCGGGCCCAGCCCCTGCTATCAACATGCAGAGCCCACAAGGATCTGATCCTGCAGGCAAGAGACTCTGTATCACAGCCCCTTGCAGCTGGTGCTGCAGGCGAGTATTTTGAACAGCGCAAGCCATAACAAACAGCCTTGGCTATGCCCTGTGCCAGCATTTATTTCCTTTCTGTTGTCTACAAACAAATATCTTGGCTCCTTTTTAGCTGCTTTCGGTATCTTTTAACTGGTTGCTTACCCGAGAGGGATAAAGGTGAATACCTGCATATGGGGACACAACTAGAAGACAACCCTCACTTTCAGGAGGGTCAAATCTTGTGCTATGAGTGAAATCCCAGAGGGCTACAGATGTGGACTGGTCACTTGGGGATAATGGAAATGCTTTTAGCCAACGCACTTTTTAAAAAATAGTGGCTGGCAGAGTACCCTACCATAGGAATGAGAGAATCCCAACCCTGCCGCATGACACGCTCATCTCATTTCCACCGTATTCTCAGTGAAAAGACTACGAACTGCAGGAATGAGTCAGGCGGCCAGCTCAGCACTTTCCCACCGCTCAGGCTGCCAATCATACGACTCAAGGCTGTTGATCCAGATCTTGTCTATGCTACCTCCTCATGCAACACACAACTGCAAAGCAGGCCAGTGACTAGTAAACTTGCATCTGCTGGATCTCACGGTGTTGTCCGCAGCCTTCCTTGGCAGATCAGCATGGCTGCTTTTTTGGCAAAAGGTTTCATATGTTTTCAGCCATGAAAATGAAGGAAATGAGAAGAAGGTCGCGAGCCTGCGTCGCAGTCGGTAGTGGTGTGCCAGGAATCTGGCTGGGGATGGCGAGCCTCCGCATTTAGAGGCTGCTCATTTTAACAGTGTGGGAAATTCTTAGGCATCCAAAGGAAATGAGATCCCAGGGCAAAGCAGCAAGGCTGGACGCTAGGTTAATAGTGTTGTCTTGCACAGTTATGTGACTATGTTCCAATTGCCAACTAACTGCTCTGGCAATGCTTGGTTTTGGAGAGAAAGCGGCCCTTTCTCCGAAGCTCCTGGAGAGCACCCAGTTCTTTTCTGCAGTGGGAAAATATTCATAAAATGGGGGTGGGGGTAAGGAATGGACATAAAAAGGGAAGATAATCCAGGAAGATCTGCAAGGCAGAGCACCTCAAAGATTCACACTCAAGTGAAGAGAGAATTAAAATGGTCTCGCTGTGATAACTGAAGATGCTGCATGATGCCAGCTCCCCTGGGCCTGGATTGTTCCTGGCTCCAAGAGTCACTCCCTGTCTGCCAAAGGACTGACTTTCCCTTTCATGCCTTTGATTAAGTGATTTTGACACTCAGCCTCAGGTAAGCAAGGGCATTACCTTGGGGTCATCATTATTTAGTGGTCATCAGAAGCACAACACCTGCAAGGAAAGGGAAAGCTAAAAGTAAAACCCAAACACAAGAACTTGCTTACTGTGTTTGTTTTTCTTCTCTGGCAGAGGTGGTGGTTTCTCTGGGTCACTGTTAGATTCCGGAGCAGCAAAGTCAGCAATGAATTCAACTGGTGCTGAAGAGTTTCCTTGCTGGAAAGGTAAAACAGCAGCAAACCGCGTGAAGGGTACTGATGGGACAGACACCGCATTCTGCATGTCGTCCTCCGAGATGTTATCGTATTGGGAAGGGTGCCTCTCATAGGACACCCTGCAGCTTGAGTTATCTGTAGTCTGAGAGGCTGCGCTCCTTCGCTTCTTTTCTGGTAAAGCTGGAGGAGTCTCTGTTGGCTGCGCTGCTCCCGAGAGGCTGCAGAATTCCAGTGGAGGAGAGCTGCCCTGTGGGAGCTGGAAAGCATGTCCATGGAAAGGGGAGCCAGACTCACCCAAGGACTCTGGCAATGGGCTGAGGATACCTGGCACCTGCTGAGGTATCTGGTCAGCGTTGGAGAGGTCCTGCTGCAGGAATTCATAGTCCGGATCATAGTGATCTGATTGATCTGGTTAAACAGAGGAGATGGGAGAACGATGGGTTAGTTTCTCTCTTTTACTATTTAGCCCTTCTCAATCCTCTCCCTCCCATTCCAGCAGGTAATTAATCAGTTCATTCAATCAGAGTGGTACTTCCTTGCAGCAGGGACCATCTTGCTACACCTTCTGTAATGTCCAGCCCTAATAAAGCTCTTACCATTATTTATTTACACTAGCAAACAAATAATAAAAATTCAGTAGGTAGATCATTGCAGAGGTTATTTAAGTTTCATATTTATATTTTTATTTTCTTTCCTAGTATGAAGAAACAGCATCACTTTAGTCTACCAGGACTGTCATTTCTGCAGACAAGGCTGCAATCAACAAAACATTCCACTTGAGAGCTGAATTGAGCTTGAACACAATCATCTATAGCTAGGGAAACACATTCCCCTGGGCTTTTTCCTATCTAACAGAATATAATTCTGCACAGAGCTGCCTGCAGCGACTACAAGATGACAGTTGCAAGCGCAATCCATTTACTTCTGCATCACAGCTACGACAGCTCCCAAACAAGAGCAAAGGGGACTCTGCCAGCGGCCCTGGACAACCCCCCGCTTACCTAAGGTTTCACAGCTTGTGTTGCGGGAGCACTGGCCACTGTCGCGGTCCAGGGAAGAGAGCTGCTCGTCAGACTTGCTGAGTTTGCCGATGCTACTGCACGGTGAGAGGCGAGGAGATTCCCCCCCGTACGAGTGGCTTCCACCCGACAACCTTCTCTGGGCATAGCAGTCGACATCAAAATCCTTAAGTAAAAGAAATCAAATCACCATCACTCTTGGCAGTTCGCTAGCGAGCAAGATGCAGCTTGAGGAGCAAACACCTCACAGGAGGATAGAGGCTCAGTGCTGCTAGCCCTCTCTAGTTAGACAAGCTCTTGAGGACCACAGAAACCCCCTAATTTGGTAAACAGCCTATGCCAGGGAGTTCTGTGTGTTCTTGGTTCCAAGTAGGGCATGCTGTGACCCACACTGGACTTCAGAGATGCTGAGAAGATGACAGAGCTCCTCACCACTACACACATCTGATGACTGCTTGTCAAGACACTGGTACTAGGTAACCAGACTGCAAGATTTCTCATTAAATAATTGGGGCTTTAGCAAATATGCATGCAAAGGGAAAATAAGCTACAGTGAGATACAACTTCCTGCGCCTATGACTACATTTCTATTTTGGAAATTACCTCAAGCTTATCAACCCATGAGCGAACCCCTCAAGTATTCCCATCCTGCGAAACAACCGAAGCGTGATTGTACTAGTAACTGAAGAACTGCCACGGCTTTATCTGGGTCAGCCAAATGACTGCAGAGGCTCCCTAAGCCAGCGCTGAGGCTTTGGGGATGAGGACAAGATTTGATTTTGGTGCAACTTAGTACAATTTAGGTCCTCACTGCTGAGTTAGTAAGTTCTTTAATGTGTAAAGCAAGCTCAGCCATTACAACCTCGTAAACCCCAGCCTAGCACAAATGACGGAATACGATTAACACACAGTCCCAAGTTTTCCCTTTTACCATAAAATTTACCAGCACCAGCAGTGACCAGAGCAGTTGCTCAAACTACTGCTTGGGTTAAAAGATGTTTTAAATGGTGACTGGGTGAAGAGAGGCTTCTGATCTCAATATGCCACGTGCTCCCTTGGCCTGTAAGCAAACCTTGGTGAGACTCGGTAAGTTCAGCAGCCGCTCTGTGCCCTCATCTGTTCGACACAGCAACACTCAGCCGCTCACACCATCACACCCTGCTACAGCCCAAGGCAACAAAGTTTTTAGCAATCTGCTAATTAAATCCAACAACACCATTAAAAAAAAATTAAGCTGCTTCACATTATTTATTCTACCAATGTTCCTGCCACTAAAACTCCCGCTCCGGAGCTCTCCCGTACAGGGCTGTTTGGGACGAGCAGAGGCGTGCAGGGAGCTGCAGGTCACAGCATTCCCCTGAGCATCTGCGACAGATCACAGCACGTTTTTCCCTTCACTTTGGCAAAGGGATTACACCATTACCTGTCTGTTGATCCCAACCGGTAAACTGGACCCACTGGTGGCTCGACTCATGGGGGCCACAACTGCCACTCTGGTTGGGGAAGGTGCTGATTGCCGTTTTTTAGGGGGCAATGCTGGTGGAGGGCTGCAAGACACAAAAGGCATCAATGCTTCCATTACTCTTCCAGCAAAAAGACTTTTAAAGTCTTCACAAGCTTGCTTTCCTGAAAGCCTTTGACTTGCCAGGCTCAAAGCTCACAGGTTCCTGTCCAAAGTTGGCCAGGAGCTATTCAGCAAAGTGTATATGCAAATAAATAGAAATTTAAGAATACTCTCACAGGTAAGGTTCTATTCAATGATCATTTTTTTTTAAGGTTATTAAAGAGTTGGTATTTTTCAGACAAAAACAACTGCTCTTTAAAAAAATTATTTTTTTAACGGAGCTAATTAGCACAGTAATTATTTCTTAATAAAAGTGGTGAAAATCCAAATTAAATGTTTTGGTTGACCCAAATATTGTTTCCATTCACAGAAGTCACTCCTCAAACCTTCCAGGTTTGAAAAATGTTCAAAGTTTCAAAAATTTACAGGACAGGAAACAATATTTTTCTGCCCTTTTACTCTCCTGGTGAACCTCAGGGAACAAGACGGTCGCTCAGCGTTGCTCTCACCGCGTGTACTCTGAGGGCCCACATTTTGGCATGAACACATTTCAGATACGCTCCTCAGCAGTAACTAGTGAGATTTTAACCACTGCACTTTTAGCTTTTGCTTCTAATGATGCGTAATTCTGGTAACTGTCAAGCCTGCGAGGTTCCCAAGAGCACACACGTCCTCCTCCTGGAATATACCAGGAAATTTTTACATAAACCATAAGAATACATAGAAATGTAACTCTTTTTGCCAGCCACAAAAGAACACTGCATTTTCAAACTAGCACGACATGTATTTTTCACACCATCCACCACCACTAGTACTAGAGAAGTAAAACATCTTACACACAAGACCAAAAACCTGCAAATCGGGGGTTTTCTCTTCCTTCTCAAAATAGAACGTAGAAACTTTCATGTGGTTACTCACAGAACAGGGTAAGAACAACCAAGTATAAGATCTTTTTTCATGCACTACTGGCTCCTTTCACTCTTAAGCTGCTAAGCAATGCAGAACAACCTGGGGATGCAGGACAGACAGATAACTGCCCGCTGAGGTTAACAGAACGCTTTCCGTTGGGTACAACGGCACAAGACACAGTGCAGCGTTCACAGAGTTTTAAATAAGGCTCTTATGCTTTTATGTGATGTCTCTCATGCATGGATCTCCGGGCATGGCACTATCCTCACAGAAGAAGGAGGAAAGGAAAACACTGATAATGAAGTGCGCTGCCCAAAACAAGACAGAGAGAACACAAAGTCATAAACAGCGTCCAGGAGCAGGGAAGAATTACTCCGGAGGACTGGAAATTCAGAGGCATCACAAACCCTCCTCATGACCACTTTTGTGCAAGTTTTGCAAGACTGTTTAACAAACAAGACCCTGGCAAGAGCCACTGGCATTCTTCAGTCAGCTGAGTGGCCAGTATTACCTGTTTTCTGCCACTCGAATGCTAGGCAGAGGTGGTTTAGGAGGTGCAACTTCTTCATCCATGGAGTCAGTCAGTAGCTCGTTGGATTGAGTCATATTAGTTGTTTTGTTGAGGATCTCCATTTCTCGGTCTGTAAGGGGAAGTTCTGACGGGCTGCAATGAGCAAAATACAGACTGTAGATGATAAAACGCAGTTGGAACGCAGCACGGCGACAGATTGATAAGTATTGTAAATCATATGCAATATGAGATACGCCTACAGCAGAAGGCAGAATTTGCATCTGCAGGTGGAATTCCATGTAGTTGCAGAATACAATGTGCACATGTCACTGCCGAGGGATGCTTCACTGCCAGATTTTGGTATCTTCCCTATCATAGCAAATTCTCTTCAAGTGGTCCCACTGCAATGGATGAGGCCACACAAAGAACACTACGCTACCCGCTGTGAAGAACAAGTGAATACTTTAATTCAACTAACAGTAGCAAGAAGTTATCCCTTCTATATCAGCCCTGCACACAGAAGAAATCCTTGTCAGTGACCCACCTGTCCGATTTACATGCTGGTAAACTGGGTTTTACTGGGCTCGTGGGAGAGGGATGGTCTCGCTTTTCAATCGTGAGTCTGACCAGCTCCTGATGGATGGAGAAAAAGAGGATAATCGTTATTTGCTGAACGCTGCACTCAAATACCCTACGACAGAAAGGGATGCTACTGCAGTAAACCCTTGGTTACCCAGGTCAGCGGTTAATGATGGCACAGACCCAGAGAGCGCTGAGCTGGGTCTAAGTCTGGTACAGGGCTGTACAGATGACGCAGTACGGCTTCTAAGGAGCATCCCGCACCCAGAAGTACTTTAGCCATATCTGAGTGAGGTTCATAAACCCTGGCCTGATGAGGATTCTGCACAAACCTACCTATGTGTCTTTTTGCTGTGCTTCCTCTTTCCTCTATGGTAACAAATGTGTTCCATTCCCCACAAACCCCTAGATAATGGCAAATTGACTTTACGTACATAAATATAAGTACAAAAAAAGCCTTACGTGGTGAAGCACTTCACCTAGGCCGTAAAAAAATAATTGCTTTATATTTTATAAACAAGTATGTATCTGTTTAAAAAAGCAAGTTTTCTGTAAGATGCCCAACAACAAATTAAACAGCGAACACCTTTATTAAAAGGCCTGCTTCCCCCGGAGCCAGCTTTTAGCATGTTCGCAATGCAAGTCTTAATCATTCAAGGAACTGCTGTAGTGTATCTGTTAGGGGCAGATAAGGCTCTGGATAAAGAGATAAGGGCATGATAATCCTGAACTACAAGTCTGCCAGCAGTCAAACAGCAATCACTCACGCCAGAACGATGGAGAGAACATTTTATGGATGTCTGAGGCTGACAAATAGATCTACTGCTCACGCATACGAACGCATGCCCTTTTGCAGGCAGGCTGGAAAACTGGCAGTGCTTCCTGACAGTATTGGCTTCCCAGTATATTATGCAAAAGAAACTATATGGGATCAATTTTTAATTGTTTTTTAGAGCAGCCTGAAGTACAGTGTCATCATGCCAGTTATCATCTTCATGTCCATGTCTGCTGAGCTGCAACTGAAACGTTGCCATCATCATCCTTCCGAGGAAGGGAAATATTCTAGCTCTTGAATTTTTATATAAGGCTCTATTTAAAGCTGAACTCACATGGGTCAACACACACACAACAAGAGGAATAAAGTACTGCATCGGATGTGCAAAGGACTGCAAACACAGTCCAAGTGTCCCCCACAGGCAATTTTGGATTCTATGTTTTACTTACATTCTTGGTGTGGGCTTGTGCTCAAAACTAATGTACACAGTGTCAACCAAAACCACAACAAAACACTCGGCTTTCCAGAAGCTATCCTGGAAAATCCCACATGTGGGGAAGGAAGAGAGAGCACGAACAGAGCACACACAGATGTCCATGTGGGCTAACGCTATGAAGATGTTCTTGTCTGGGACAGACAGACAAGAGCCCTGGTGAGGAACAGCGTGTTCTGAGAAGTGTCCCGATGAGAAAAACCACAGCACCTGGTTGACCACAGCCGACCAGCCTGGCCAGCTCCCACCTCCACGGAGGGCTGGGTCTCCCAGTCGGGAAATACTCTACAACAAGGAGCAAGAGACTGACGGGGCTTTTGACAATCTATCAGCTGTGGCAATGTACATTACACAGACGATGGTCAATACTTACACTTTTCCCTCTCAACTTATTGACAAGTATCACCAGATTCCCTGGACTCTGACTTGATTTCTCCTCTCTACTAACCCCAAAATAAGAACTAGCGTTTGAAAATCAAGCCAAGATCTTTAGTGTACACACGGAGGTAATCAGCATGCAACCAAGCCAGATGCACATTATGCTATTCCTTATCAGCAAGTAAAGAGATTCCTGCAGCAGTAATTAGAGATAATTAAAGCCTCTCTACAAACTTATGCTAGTTCAGCAAGCTGGAAATTCCAAAACGAGATGGATTTTTAAGAAGTTACGTAATCAAAACAAGGATTTTTTATATTTCCTTTTTATATATGCCTAGCAAGGCACCAAAACCTGAGCTCAAAACAGCAAGTAACAAATGAACAAGTGACTCCTTTATGCTCAATTCTGAAAATAAAGGAGGAAGTAAGCACCGAAATGTGGAAGTGGATCTGGTGTGATCTGCCAGAACAATAAAAAAAGGCTTTCCACAGCAGAGAAGTGTCCAACTTCTCTGTTCTGCTTCCAGACCTGAAAGCTGCCTTGGTCCTTCTAAAATAGACCACGTTGCTCGCTATGCGGTAGGAGACGAGTGCACGCTGCTTCCAAGTGCTGACCTCTCGATGGGCAGACACATTCTCCTCTACCCAGACAGCCACACATCTGCTCTAACCATGCTCCAAGCTGCCCAGACATAAGCCAGCTCCAAACGGAAGGCCAAAATAACTTTTAGTCTAACAACGAAGTAGAGTCTGATATAGCCATGCTGCTCTGCAGGGCTTCAGAGCTCAGGCTTAGCACTGCACGGACACACCAGCACCGCTCCCAGCCTGGGGGCTCGTGGTGCGGGCAGAGCAGGCATCCCAGCCCTTCCACCCATCCGCACGGGCAGGCTGGAAGGCAACAGGTACCAGGGGTTTAAATACTGCTTGAAGTGAAAGGACAGCGGTTGTCCAAGTGTCACGCAATGAGACTAGGCAGCTCTATCCTGGATCTGGTGGTAACGCAGCTCTCCACGGGACTGTGCAGATTCATTAAGTGATAACAGAGGGAACAGCCTCGCTCTCTGCTGAGGCATCACGGTTCAGATGCCACAGCGCAGATTTTCACGTAATGCAAATTGCTGCTGGATTCCAACGCTAACAGCAGCTGGGACTTCAGGCTAAACTCTTCTACTCCATCCTGCTGTGCAAATTTAAGACCGGCTTTACTTTCCAAATCTGGAGCTTAAAGTTAAAGGGCATATTGTGCAAAATAATCCTGGAAAATCCATCTTCTTTAGGTGATGGGAATGTTTTGTTTCAAAGATATTTATTTAAAAGGCTCGATAAGTAATAGTAGAGTTTAGTATCCATGTTTGAGTATCACTAAAGAGATATTCAGCGCGTGCAAACACCACGCTAAGATTCCTGAAAATGCATTACTAAAGCTTGGGAGAGCTGCTTCATTTTTGCATTCAGCTCCAGTTAATAAAAACAAAGTTGAATTTGAGTACAGTGAAAGCTGCTGTTCCTGATACACTAATCCAGGTGGAACACCTGCTGCAGCTCTTCAAACCCTACCCCAACTTCCCTTCTGTACGTGCTAAACATTCCCCTTCAGATTCAGCTCTGCTGTTGAAAGAGGCTTAACTTTCTCTGCAGTTTTCAAAGTAAGATTCCCAGGAGATGTGACGGTCTCTCTGCTGGTGCCCTGAGCCCAAGTCAAGCAAACTTTTGACTGCAGTGCTAGGACAGCTGAATGAACAGCCTCCATGGCCCTCAGCCCAGAGACAAGCCTGGGAAACAGCAATAATGGGTACCAAAGAGCTTACTGGGAGGCAGAAGGAAAGCCAACAGCTTTCCCCGGGTGGGGCAGGGAGGGAATGCTGTAAGCAGGTCTTACAAAGGATACAAAGGTTTCTGTTAAACGTTGCCATTCGTTAAGTAAAATTAATCTCCAGAAAACTGAGTTTAGCTCATCACCTGTTCCACACCCTAATCCAGCTGCTGAAAGCAATGATGTATCACTGACGAATCCCTTGAAATTTATGTTAAAAGATGGAGCTGGAGCCTTTGATTCTCCGTGGGCACTGACAGGAAGCATTTCCATTACATTTTGCCCAGACAGAAAACAGGCAAACTGTCTTCTAATCTGCATTGGAGACTGGGAATGACTTGCTGAAAATCTAATACAATGCTCAATAAAGATTTATTGCGTCTTCCAATCCACCCAAAAGCCAGGGTGAGCATTTCCGAAGTGCACACTAAGAGCCAAACCATTTGTGGTAGTCTTTAACCAGCGCTCCAAGCAGGGTCATTTCACTTACAGAGCAGTCCATTGAAGAGGAGGTTTACTGAAGGCAAGAATAGGATCTTTGTATTTTTTCTGCACTTAAAAACCTCTTTCAGCTAGACCTCTTCTAAAATACATTATTCTATACTTCACATAATATAATTTACAGTGTTTCTCTCATGTACCTTGACTCCATCCAGAACAGCTTTTATGACACCCTTCACTGTTGTCACCATCTCCTTGTCTTCTGAATTCACACCTTCCAGCATCACTTGATCAGACCAGCGGATGAGATTGGCCAGACTCTGGTACACACGGCTATAGCAGGACGAGATGGCAGAACTGGATGGCAGGGGAGGAAAAAGTTGAGAAAAAAAGAACAAAATTAAATTACGGAGATACTATCAAGTGATTTCACACTGTTAAAAACGTGGTTGTTCTCCGTTTCTCTCCGACATTCAGAATTTGTGTTTAGCTGGTGACAAAGTCTGGGTTTCTCCTCTGCTGCAGTTTCTCTCCTGTTCTCCAGCACCAAATAGGACAACGGAACAACCAAGAGTTCATTCTCTGTTAACAGAATGAATTATCTAGGCTGCAGGTTAACACAGCCATGCTAAAAAGAAAAAGTGTTTTCCATTTTAATTTACAGCTCCATCCTATGCCTTAACTTCAAAGGTAAATATTTAAGTCCTGTGTGTAAGCCTAAGTCATATTATTTCAGTATGATCTATAATTTCCCTCTCCCTTATTAACTCTCCCCAAAAATGTCTTGGATAATTGAGAGCTGACTGTATTCATTTCTTTACAAATCATTTCCTCACTGTTTATAATGCCTGAAAACGTAATTAAAACCTGCTTCTCTACAGAAATTAAACTGAATGAATTTCAGGTTTGGAAGAGGAAGGGTGTTGCTTTGTTTTGCTTTTAATGAGAAACAGAATTGAAGCTATTGTTCTGAAGGGGGAAAAAAAAAAAAAAGACTTTTGGAATGATGACAACTCTAAATAAAAGTTAACTGTAACAACAGCGCTCACAGGCATTTTCCTGGCCATTCTGAAAACACTTACTTCATTACTAAACAAGGTGTGTTAACAGCACCGCTGATGGCAAAGCTTCAACAATTCTTTGTAAAGTTAAATCAATTTTGAACTGCATCAAAACCATAAACAGATAAAAGAAGGTGCAATCTCACAATCATTACTGATACGAGAGTTCCAAATCTTCCCCTTTCTCCTTGGTATCCATCTTACACTGGCTTAACTCCACTAATTTTATTATCTGTGAAAAGAGAATCAAGCCCACAAGCTTCGATGAGATTATTTAGGTGAATGAGGTTTGCAGGACCAGGGAAAAAACTATTGCCAAGTTACAACCGGAGGACACAAACAACGGCAAGTACTTTTTTATTCAGTTGTTGCTTTTTTTTAAAGCACGCTGCTTCCCATTTGTTCTAATTTCAAATGAAATTAGCTTGGTAGGAGATATTTTCTAAACAGGGCCCTCCCCCATCTCTTTGCAAGGCTTTGATTTCTTTGCCATTAATCTCCAGCCTGCTTCCTTCTAAGGAGGCGGTAATTGAAAGCCCATTTTGTGCTAGATTTAATTACTTTTTTCCTTGATGCAAATGATTCCCCTAAAGCAAAAAAAGGTCCAAGAATAATTGTAGGGCTTTCTTCCACACTGACACAAGCCTTGCTCACTTTTCTTGAGGGGGCTTTGCTATCAAAATCATCCCTTTGTGTCCTGCAACTACTCAAAAGAAATAAAAGTGCAGAGGTGGGCATGAAAGTACACAGCTTTTTCAGAGTGCCAGATCCCCCTTTTTTTCTGTGATGCTCAACAAGGCAGAACACACAAAAGGGATCTGTGCTGTAAGACATGCCGCTTCCAGAAAGAGAGACTTATCACTACGTAGAAGACTCTACTGACTAAGAAAATTCTGCTTCTATAGGTAAATATGGATACCCGGCTGTCAAGGTTGCATTAGTTCACTAAGAGTGAGGCCATAAGGAATCTGAAGAATAGAACTGCCTGAAATACTGCTGCTGAAGGTCAACTCACAGCATCACAGAATGGTGGGGGTTAGAAGGGACCTCTGGAGATATCTCCTCCAACCCCTTGCTCCAGAGCAGGGTGGCCAGGATCACATCCAGGTGGGTTTGGAATCTCTCCAGAGAAGGAGACTCCACAACCTCTCTGGGCAGCCTGGGCCAGGCTCTGCCAGCCTCACAGCAAAGTAGTTTTTCCTGATGTTCAGATGGAAGCTCCTGCATTCCAGTTTATGCCCATTGCCCCTTGTCCTGTCACTGGGCATCACAAGAGTCTGGCCCCATCCTCTTGCCCCCCATGGGCCCTTTAGCTATTGATCAGCATTGATCAGATCCCCTCTGAGGCTTCTCTGCTCCAACTCAACAGCCCCAGGGCTCTCAGCCTTTCCTCAGCACAGAGATGCTCCAGTTCCCTCAGCATCTCTGTAGCATCTGCTGGACTCCCTCCAGTAGTTCTTTGTCCCTCTTGAACTGGGGAGCCCAGAACTGGACCCAGTACTCCAGATGAAGCCACACCAGGGCACAGTAGAGGGGGAGGGGAACCTCCCTCGACCTCCTGGCCACACTTTTCTTAATGGATCCCAGGAGACCATTGGCCTTCTTGGCCACAAGGGCACACTGCTGGCTCATGGCGAACTTATTGTCCACCAGCACTCCCGGGTCCATCTTTGTGGAGCTGGTCCCCAGCTGGTCACCCCCTCACCTGTACTGGTCCATGTGGTTGTTCCTCCCCAGGTGTTGGACTCTCTACTTGCCCTTGTTGAACTTCACAAGGTTCCCCTCTGCCCAGCTCTCCAGCCTGTCCAGTTTGCGTTGAATGGCAGCACAGCTCTGGTCCGTCAGCCTCTCCTCTCAGTTTTGCATGATCAGCAGACTTGCTGAGGGTACGTTCTGGTGGGCATTTACACCAGAGTGGGATGGCTCTGCCTGTGCCACCTCACAACAACCATGTGTTTAGTCCCCAGGCCAGAGTAATGGGGAAAACACAGCTCAGTGATATGTCCACATCTCATCTCACCTTCACTTCAGCCACCGGCATGCAGCTCACCTTCCCTAGACACCCTACAGCCACACTAGTCCCTGCCAATAGACAAGCCAGTTGGTTTTATTTTACAAGGAGTCAGACCATTTGTCATGGTGCCAACCTACAGCTTCAATTCCCAGATGAAGGTGAGCTCCATTTCCTCCCCTTTATTTTACAGAGGGGAAACTGAGGCAGGCAAAGGCACTCCTGTTACTCAGCAATGTTCTGCTGAATGAGGTGGAGAAGTCTTCAGCTACTGAATCAGTCAGGGCCACCAAGGTTTCCCATATTACGTGGTAGATGTGCCTCCCCACACCTGCACCTCTCCCAAGCTCCTGCTACACCCAGCAAAGGGCTTAGGTCTCGCCCGTGCCCTGCTTCTAACCCTCCTCTTCCAGGGGCTGGACTCACCTGGCTATCCCAGACACGGCTGGATTTTCCCCAGAAGGTTTGCTTTCTGTATCCTACACAACCTACTTCAACATTCCACAGTTTCCTTTTTAACACCACGCCGCTACCAGCCCCACTCCTCCAAAGGTCACAGATATCCTGCTTGTTAGTCTTTGGAAGACCTTGAGATAGGAAGCATTAAATTGCTAGTTATTGTCACCTTGACCGCACAGCTACCACAGCTGGACTCCACATTTCTCAAGCCTTCACTGCTCTGTTTTAGCCTTCATCTGGCACGTGTGAAAGCCAAATTCCTTCAAAAAGCTCTAGATGAGCTCTTAAGAGCTCTCCTGCTATGCACACCCTCATCTCCTCTTCAGAAACACAGGTTGCCGCAGCCCAGGACACATCATCTGCTGCAAAAAATGACATCTTTGCATCTGCCAGGATCTTACCAGCACCACAAGCTCGGACCGGCTCCATGCCCAGACAGCGCTGGGCCACCACAGCAGGTGTCAGGAGGCTCACAGCACCCAGACACATTTTTAGAGATCTCCTGCCACCCTCAGAACAACACCCAGCATTCCCGCAGGGCTTTCAGGTGTAGGTCATCCTCAAACATCCTTCTGCACTAGGCAGTCCCTTCCACATAGGCAGGACCGTTAACTGGTGCAGAAAAGTGATGTGAAGTCTTGTACCAGCATGGAGATTAAAACGACAGAGGCAGGGACAACAGCTCCTCCTTCAGATGACATCTCCACTGACCGAACTGCAATCACACACCTCACTAGACAGAAAGCCAGGGTGTTACAAGCCTCTCTGCTCTCAGACTTCTCTCTTGCCAGATCTTCCTCCAGTGATGCCAACCAGATGAGAGCACTGTGCCTTTCTGGTGCATTTTACCACGCCCTGTCTCCTCCAAAACAACCCTGAGGTTGAAGTCACAGTCTCCACAAGCACCAGACAGTATCTGCTCCTGCTTTAGCTCTCTGTGACACACAGTTCTGGCCTGTTCCAGGGCTCTGTCACCCTCAAAGTAAAGAAATTCCTCCTCATGTTCAGATGGAACTTCCTATGCTCAAGTTTGTGCCCCTTACCTCTTGTCCTGTCTCTGGGCACCACTGAAAAGAGTCTGGCCCCATCCTCCTGAGACCCACCCTTTAAGTATTGATCAGATCCTCCCTCAGCCTTCTCTAGGCTAAAAAGCCCCAAGCCCCTCAGCCTTTCTTCATAAGAGAGACATTCTAGTCCCCTTATCATCTCTGTAGCCCTTTGCTGTCCCCTCTCCAGCAGTTCCCCATCCTTCTTGAACCGGGGAGCCCAAGACTGGACCCAGTTCTCCAGACAAGGCCTCACCAGGGCAGAGTAGAAGGGCAGAAGAACCTCCCTTGACCTGCTGGCCACACTTTTCTCAATGCACCCCAGGACACCACTGGCCTTCTTGGCCACAAGGGCCCATTTCCAGCCTGTTGCCCACCAGGACTCCCAGGTCTGTCTCCATGGAGCTGCTTTGCAGCAGGTCAGCCCCTAAATTGTTGCAGTTCTGCTCTTTTGATGTGACAACAAAAGGGATCACACAAGATTCAGACGTTCAAAGTAAACTAAGTATTCCCACCTCAGAGTTTAGATGGACAGCGAGCGAAGGCGGCTGGCAGGAACAGGGAGGATGCTCCTCTGCTCAGTGGAAGACGACACATTTGCTACAGCTGAAGTTCTCGTCACTGACTCTAAACCAAGGCGAGCTCCTGCAAGGAGGCGAGGAGAGGTGGGAGGATTCGGTCCCCAGAGCAGCCGTATCAAATCAAAAGGATTTAGTGACTAACATGTGGGCTCTGTTATGGAAACCAAACCTAGTTTACTGTACATAAGAATCAATATCTGCAAAGCTCTCTGACCATGAAGAACATTGTGCACAGTGCTGTGCCCACATGATTTATGTCACTGCCAACTGTCCTCATCCCAATAGTTCATTCTCCGAGGCTGCCTGGCAAAGTCAGGAGTAACAGCAGACCCGCAGCTCTGCCCGTGTGCTGCTAAAGGTGGCCCCACACGCAGCCCTCCTTTGCAACACCATCTCCAGACCAGTCGATGGTAGGGTCTGGACTCATCAGAGACCAAGAGATGAGTGACGCTCTGGAGAATGAGAACATTGTTTGCCCATTACAGAATCTCAGAATGGTTTGGGTTGGAAGGGACCTTTAAAGGTCATCTAGTTCAACCCCTGGGCAGTGAGCAGGGATCAAGGTAGCTTTGGAGAGATTTTATATCGTCTTATGAAGGACCCTAAAATGTTATGCCTCAAGCCTCACATCAGTCTCTGTGCAGCAGGATGTCCTGGCAAAGAGAGGATCCCTCCATGCCAGCCCATGGCAGCTTCTCAGAACCTCCTCTGGAGCACCTGAATGGGTCAGTGAAAGGACAGAGTAGACTGATGACCTGGCTGATCTACAAAAGCAATTTCTGTAGTCCTCAGGAAATATACATATACACATATATACATCTGTCCACACCTGCTTTTATGTTCCTCAGAAACAAACATGAAAATATACATGAAAAATAAAACACAACTACCCCTGAGCCTGGGCTAGAAACTACCAGCTTCTTGAGAGCCCCTTGATGCACACCAACCACCATCTCCACCAGAATAAGCAAGCGGGTCACGCCACGCGAGCGGGCTGCGTTTGGATGGCGCTGCCTCCTCAGAGTCCTCCTGAGCTCGGCCATCTCCCTGTGTCCCAGGCTTCCTTCTCTTCCCATCTCCCTGTGTCCCAGGCTTCCTTCTCTTCCCATCTCCCTGTGTCCCAAGCTGGTTTCCTTCTCTTCCCATCTCCCTGTGTCCCAGGCTGGCTTCCCTCTCTTCCCATCTCCCTGTGTCCCAGGCTGGCTTCCCTCTCTTCCCATCTCCCTGTGTCCCAGGCTGGCTTCCTTCTCTTCCCATCTCCCTGTGTCCCAGGCTGGCTTCCTTCTCTTCCCATCTCCCTGTGTCCCAGGCTTCCTTCTCTTCCCATCTCCCTGTGTCCCAGGCTGGCTTCCTTCTCTTCCCATCTCCCTGTGTCCCA
>JAVSBS010026503.1:0-38459 GCA_033124195.1 Coracias cyanogaster | reverse complement strand
CCAGGTGGGTTTGGAATCTCTCCAGAGAAGGAGACTCCACAACCTCTCTGGGCAGCCTGGGCCAGGCTCGGACACCCCCAAAGTAAATAAGCTTTTCCTCATGTGTAGGTGGAACCTCCTGTGTTCCAGTTTGTGCCCGTTGCTCCTTGTCCTGTCACTGGGCACCACTGAAAAGGGGCTGGTCCCATCCTTAGTTGATATTTATTTCCAAATGTATTCTTGGAAGGAAAGATCACTCAGCAAACACCCAGTGGATATACAAATGAAAGCAAGCAACTATAAAGATGACACGTTCTATCCTAAAAATATTTGCTGACATTTTACATGTTCTCCTGGTGTAAGGGGAAAGTTCATTCTTTCTTTTATTAGGTGAAAGCAGGTGCTTGTCAGGAATTTAATGGCTGTAGGAAACATGATAGCAACTGAAGAAACTTTTGTGTCTGTCTCCAGAAGCGTGATGAATGTTCCTGTTCTAACGGCTCTTGCTCTTTGTAGATGTACAGATCTAACCTAACTTGGGTCTCTCCTGTCCCAGCCACAGCTCAGACTCACCCACTGCCTCCTTCATTTTGTACTGTCAGATACAACCCTGGCCTACGCATTAAGGCCAAACACAAACTATTTGTTCGCAACAAACACAAAATACCTGTTTGCAAAATATTTGACGCCCTACCGCTGTCTTGACCATGCTATAAACCCTTCTTGCACCAGAATGGAAATAAGCATCTTGAAACAAAAATTCAGGAGATTCTTAATGGGAAAACAAATAAAAACAGCACAAAAATTGACAGGATTTCAGGAACCAAATGCCTGCATTTCTCTGCCTAGTTTTGTGTTTTTCTCTGCCTGTGCTAATTTTGGTCTTTCTATATTATTCAATGATGTTTGTTTGCTTTGTTTAAATCTATTGCTCCAGCATCTACGGGATGAACAGCAGCTGTATCTCTACAGCTTGAGAACTCCAGAAATTCTTATAATCCATGCTGAGCTTTGCTTTGGAAAATTTCTACTTCTCTTCTGGCTTCAGACCCACTGCCTAATTGGTTAAAACATAATACCCATAAGCTGTTAAAACATTAAAGAAATAATCTGTTAAGAGTGCACAGGAACGAACTTGGACTGCTTAATCTACTGAAGTACATCTGGTTACTTCTGTTCCGTATCTGATCCGGTAAAATCCAAAAAGGCAGCTAAGAGTGCAGGCTCAGGCTTCCCCAACATCAGAGTGGATAAACGGAACACAAAAAGGGATTACTCTGAAGAGAAACTCTTTTTCAGGTAAAAGCTATCGGATTTGTTCGCTTTTAGGATACCATCATGGACTGAAGAAACAGCATAGCAGCGGAGGAGAATCTCCTGCTAACAAATGATGAATTTCCAAGTTTACGCTAAGAATCAGCCCTTCCTCCTCTCTGGAACCATTCTGATTTGCTTTATCTTTCCACAGCATGGGCTTCTTCGCAGCAGGGAATCTGCTTTTAAATTGTGTTTGAAAACTATCACATAATTAGTAAAAATAGCAGCCACTTTATTAGCCACTGCAGCATTTCCTGTCTCCTCCGCAATGTCATCCTTCAGAGACATCAGGAGGAGAGAAGCTTGGAGCCTGCTGTCTGTTGTAGTCCCAAAAACCAAGAAGGAACCTTACCTTTGCTGGATGCGTGGGTCCGTTTGCACCAAGGGTAGGATGGCTTCTAGTACTTTACTTGCTGAGCCTGGCAGCATCTCTAACACTTTCTCATCAATTGCCATTTTGTCCACAATAGTTTTAAAGTAGCGCAATGCACTGACGACCTCCTTCTCCTTCTCCTCTAGCCATAATACATTCTGAAGAGGAGGAAAAAGGAGAGAGAGAGATTCAAATCTCAAGATTTTTAAGGGCAAGTTACTTTAACTTACCTGAAGCATGGCGACACCGAGCGAGGTACATTCCATGAGGACTGGAGAAAACCCCTTCTGCCACAAACACTTCTACATTGAATGACTACGCTTTTAAGAGCGTAGCCGGTACAAAATTGCACCCACGCTTTAACTTTCTGAATTACGCGCATTCCAAACTGAAGGCTAATCTTGATCACTTTTAGGCCAAGATTAACGCTGCTGATGACATGAAGGGCACTGCTTTGAAACCCACGTGCCGAGCTGGGAGGGTGAAGGAAAAAAACCAGACCAAGTGCAGATAATAATGATAATGCAAGGAAAGAAGCAACAACTCCTGGGTTTAAATAGAGTTGTCCCTCTGATGCTATCCAAATCCTTTTACCTTAAGCACATCTCACTATCAAAAGGTCTTTTCAATCAGTAAATGAAGTGGATCAGCCAAAGGAAAAAGAGAAAAACAAACCACCCTCAGAAAAATTTCCGAGCTCCAGAATAATCCAAACAAGATGCCTCCATTTTTGCACCCATCCTTGATAGTTTCAGCACCATACGTGGTGTTCACTTGTATTATTCTGAGTAATTCTGCTGACTCCAATAGGCCTACTTGTATGAGAGTGGGCCACAGTCTTATCTCTCAATTTGCAAATAAAAAACTCCCTTCTGATCAGACTCCAACCTAAGCCATTTTGGGATGCGGCTGGAACAAGGGAACTCACACACTTTCCATGGGGGCGGACTGGGAAAGTTAAGTTTTGGCATCGGTGAATGAATGTTGCAGAAGGAAACAATACCATGGAATAAAGCTGAGTTGTGGTCACCAACTTCCGTGCCACTGCCAACACCAGAAGAGAAAATTCGGAAGTGATACATGATATCTTAATGGCATTCTGGACAGGAATATTGTGAAAAAGTTTACCAGAGTATGCCTGGAGGACTCGTAATGCCACAAGTAGTTCCTAAGTGAGATTTAAATTAACTACTGCACACTGCTAGAAAAGGACTGGAAAGCTTAGCAGAGTCAGGTTTCATCCATTATCTCCTCAGTAAATTCAGCTTCAGGAATTAATGACCTATGGGCATTGTGTGCTCCCCACACTCTTGTCGGCCATTAAACTGCTGCTTTTCTGTAAAATAAGGCCAGCAGCCCAAAAGGTTTTAGGAAGAACGATTTATAGGCAGCACTGGTTAGTAATTTGGGGCCAGTTGCGTAAAAGGATTAGAGTCGCAAGTTCCATCTAGCTCCAACTTTTGTAGTCTACGTCCCAATCCAAGATGTGTAAAGCACCCTGTCATTTTCCATCTCATCTGGGAAGCGCCCCAACTCTGCTGCTGCTTCCTCTCTTGACCATATTGCTTGCCAGGCACCTCGAGCTCCGATCTGCAGCTCACAGCCACCCCAAGCTCCCTTGCTGGGGAACATCCTGGCAACAAACGGACAGAGGAAAATGACATTTCCCATTTTTCAGGCATGTGTCCTCACTGCTGCACAGTTTATTCCAGGATATGGAGAGGCTGAGTCCCTCCCATGAAGGTTTCTCAGTTCATAAGCAATGACCACACATTCCAGGGATGAGAGAGCCCCTGCGTTCCCGGAGCGAGTACGACTATGGCCCAGCGGTCAGAGCTCTCAAACAGAAATGAAAAAATGTGGATTGCAGTTCCTGCTTTGGTGGCTGTTTATGTGTTTCATTCAACAACTGTTTCCTGCAGAAAGGCTTGCGACTTAAGAGCTTCAACAATCTCCCGGCGCATAGGAGGGACGGGCTTGACCCTGAGAATTCGGGGCTGAGAATGGTGAGTGGAAACACAAGTCCTTCCGCTGAGCGCATCAAGACATGCAAATCCAGCCCCTGGATGCTGGCTGGGACACAGCTTTTTTTTTTTTTTTTTTTTTTTTGACAATTTTCCTGCTAGTTCTCTGGGTGACATTCCCTAAGAGTACTTTATGAATCCCCTTCTGAGGTCCAGAGGTATCCCCTGTATGTGTGTATCCGTGTGCACACAACACACACGAAGCAAGCCCAGACACCCTAGGCAGGATTGCAAGCTCTGCTGCAGAGCTTGGATATGTCAATGTCAGTTGTTGCTGTCAGGCTGAAGTTTCTCACATTCAGTGTTTTAATCACTGAGGGTGAGAACAGTAATAATCTGGTGGGATGGACAGATATTAATATATTCCAGTGTCTGCATCTCACGAGACTAATGATATTAAGTTTTTTCCACCAAACATTTTGTTGTGTCTCTGAAGCCAAAGTAGACTTGCAGTGGTACACCTCTGGGGTGGCAGAGGGGACCTGGACTCATCACCATTCCATTTCTCAGCAAGGGTTACAGGGAGCTAAAGCACCCAATTACAAAAGCTACAACTGTCTCCTTTTTTTCCTGCATTTTGGCAGTGAAAAACCTATTAGAAACCTTTGCACATAGCGCTGAAGAACACTACTCTTCCTACAATATGCCCCACAATAAGAATCAAAGACAAGGGCCAGGGGAGAAAAGGTGGCTCTGGAAAAACCTGCCCCTAAGTTGCCCACATCTAGGTAGAAAGGGGAAGAGGAGAAGAAGATGTCTGCACGGGTTGAGCATAACCTTCACATTACACCTAGTGATTTCACCTTAATTTTTGGTATCGCTATTTCTACTCTACAGTGATTATCTACTTCAAGTGTATAAAAATAGCATCTTAAGTACTTAAGGAGGAGGAAAGGATGATATTTGCTTTATCAAGCGTGTCTTCTGACAGAAAATCTCCTATTTGTCAACTGATGTCTACATTCCAGTGAGAGAACTTGGTGACAATCCAGGCATATCCTCTTCCCTGCTCCCTCCACACAAAGCTAATGAGCTCACTACATCCAACTAATTGATTAGTTGGGCAGTAGCTATTAAAATAGATAAGGAATGAGCGATAAATCAACAATATATCACGGTATAAAAATGTATACAGTTTAAATAATCATGTGCAGTAATAAAAATTATTGCAAGTGTTTTGTTCTCCAGTAAAAAAGTCCCAATCGGTACATAAAAAAAAACATTTTACATGTTCAGCATGCCTTATCAGTAAATCCTCTTGCATTGCTTTTTGGAAGAAAGAAAAGCAAAAGCTTCCCCTATTATTAACATGCTAATACATGTTTGTTATAGAGTAGCATTTTGAAAAGGGCTCTTCATCTTCTCATTTAATTTGTAGTCATATGTCATTTAAAGGAAGGCCTCTAAATTATCTTAATATACCATCCTGAAATGTCATTGGAATTAAAAGCCTTCAAGGAGTACTCTTTGATATTTTATTTTTCAATAGCAGTCAGCAACGCAAGGTGCTCAGCTCCCTAGAAAACATCCATGGCATCACAGGGAAAAAAAACTACAGGCCGGGAAATAAAGGCCTCCTCATCCTTCACCTCATGGTGCAGAACAGGGCTAGGAAGCCCTGCAGCGACTTCTCTGGGTGTCAAGCTCATGGCACAGTGTAAGATAACTGTATCTGGCTGACTGTTATCAATAACACTACAACAATCCCCATCACACAATCTGAAGAAGCTGACATGTCTGGTGCTGCACCTTGGATGAGACTTTCAACAGCAACTGGGAAAGATTTTGAATTATCATAAATAACTTCAACTGTTCTTAACTGTTGGCTTCGATTTATACTTGAAAACTGACTGCAACGGTATTTTCAGAGATAGTCTCCAGTCTACAGAGGAGGTAACACTCTGACAGGTTTGTGCCGGGAAAGAGTGGTGACCTCGGCTCTTAGAGGGCTTGAGGGATGTTGGGTCAGAGGAACGGTGTGCTCGACTCGGCAGCTGCTTGCACGCATCTGTTTGACTCTCCCTGCTGATGTCATCAGAGATTGAGCACATCTTTGGACCAGCTTTAAGGATTTGCTCTCCTGGGTCTGGGGGTTTGTAAAAGGATCACACCCCAAAACCAAGCAGTTACTTGGAAGCTGTAAACACAGCCATAGGGAGTGCATGTGGGGAGGATGTGTCAGGCCATACGCTGCATTCCATAATGAGATATTGAAACACTTATGGAAGTGCTCTCATCATGCTCTCCAAAGGGAAGTACATGACTTGGTTGCTCTTATTTTATACTACACAGCACAGCTTATAACTAAGCATGAAGTAACCCTGAGGATCCCTGAGAAATCTCCAGAATTCTGCAGAGGACAAAGTCACACACCATATTCTAATAAAGTAAGTACCAGCAAGCAAGAAACCAGCAAGACTAACCGAACATGTCTTTTGTCTGCTTACTTTGTTCGCTGACTTCTCTGGTGTTTTCACTGTCAGGTCAGCTTGCTTTCCTTTCTTCGAAGGGGTTCTCTTTATTTTTGGTGAATGAAACTTGCCCTTCAACTTCATAGTGAACGAGGAGAGATGGGAACGCTCGGAATCTAGAAAGACACAGAAATGAGGTACTGGATTAGGGTAAATATGTTGAAACCAGAGACTTTGTTGTTAGAGCATTATCTGGAAGACCAGCCTATGAAAAACTTTGCAACCATGTACATTTATTGAGTGGAACAGGATAAAAAAAAAAAAAAAAATTGTGGCTCTCTATCATGTTTCCAACTGCAATATCACCACTGTTTCCTGCTTCCCCTCCGCGGCAGCAATGCTGCAGTGCAAAGGCAGGAACAGCGGGATTGCTACGGCGCTGAGCCTTGGAGAGAAAGGGAAAGACACCTCTGAAAAGCACTTACCCCCAGCATATCCCAAAGTACTTTACAAAGGAGGTAATCATCATCCCTCTCTTGCAAATGAGCAACTGAGTCCAGGGGATGAAGTGACTTGTTCACAGAGCTCTGGCAGAGCAGAGCTCCTGCCCGTGTCTTGGCTGGGGGTCAGCAGCCAGGGTTCTGCCCGGGACAGGAAAAGAGTCCCCCGTGATGCTCTTCCCAGGCTGCTGATCTCTACCCGCTTGGTAGCATCACCTTTGAATGTGGCTCCACGAAGAGCCTCAACAAAAACGCCAGTCTTTGTCATTCGCAATGGATTTCACTTCAAATGTACCAGAGAAACCAGAAAACAGAGGAACTGCTTCAATACCAGGACATCCTTGAAGAAGCTTAATTACAGAACTGCTCAACCCTTTTAAAAACTGTATTTTCATCATTTTTTGAATAGCTAAAAGCAGAAGTCTCAAAGGTTTGCTATCATGCCATATGCAGACTTACCGTTGAAATATATTTTTATCTGTTCAGCCACAAAGCTGCCTTGTAGAGAGCAATTTAGAAGGTATTTTGAGCAAAGAGCACTTCAATAAATGAAGGCCTGAATTGCTCTCTAGTGACCCAGATAATTCAGCACAAGATACCAAACTTGTCTTTAACTACATTACCAAGAACAGTAAGCAGTTTTGCTGTAGGTTTTATTTATCTTTTAGGTTATTTGGGAAGCAAGTGCACTGGCTGTCATGAGTCAAGGCGGCAGTCCCATGCATGCAGCACTGCACCACCTTGTTAGCATGCAGGCGGCAAACAGAGAAGGCTGCTGAGTCAAATCTAGCACCCAGCAGCTAAATATCACACTGCAGCGCAAACACCGCTCCTCATACTCAGAAATTACCTAACCACAACTCGAGGGAAGGAACCTGTGCTTGCCTCCCCATAAGGGCTGTCTCCTTTTAAACTTGGTTTCCTGGTAGCGTGTTAGGACCTTGCTATTAACACCTTCACCAGAGCCAAAACTTTGGTTGTGTCCTCTAGACCAAAGTTTTGCGGGCATCCTATTAATGGAGGCTTCATCAGCACTGATTCTAATCTAGTCTGGCTGCAGATCCATTCTCCATTTAAATGTTTTTCAAAGTTTTCTTTGTATCATAGAGTCCTGTTTAATGCACTGAGGAGGGGGGCACTAAAAACCTTGGTCACTGCAGATAAATGCAGACATATCAGTTGGCCTCTGAAGAATCACTTACAGCAGCTGGCATCCTAACTTAGCAACAATTTACGTCATTGCTTTACAGCCCCAAGGGGATCTCCAAACCTTTAAAACCTCTCTGGCTCCACAGGGTGCTGAAGGTCACCACTGAAAACAGTTCCTGGCTGCTCTGATAATGCTCTTGCACTCTTCTCAAAACAATAATTTGTATTTATTTCATATACCATATGAGAATTTCTATACATGGATGCGTATGCATGCTTGCCAAGAGAAGTCATGGCTCTGAATTTATTTTTCAAGAACTGGCAAACAATTACAATAATTAATCTGCCGGGAAATAATGGTAGCAGTAACAAATTGCGTCTGGCTCCTCCATGGGCTGCAGTGAGATCCAGACTGTCAGGCTGAGTTAGAAAATGTTCAATACCTGCAAAACCATTGGTTGCTTATGGTGATAATTTTGCCTTGTAGGGACAAGAGATTTGGAAGAGAGAGAGAAAGATTTCATCAGACTACTGTTCCCTTTTCTCCTACCCACCAGACGTCCCTACCCAACTTTATGGGGCAAGCACAGGAACAGCTGAACCCATGGGTATGTGTGGTCAGGAGCCTCCAAAAGGAGATGTCAGCAGAGAGAGTTTCTCTTTTGCTGACAGCAGATCCCCTTCACCACCACCAGTCTGACCATTGCCCTTCATTCTCTTCACCCTTCTGCTGCACCAAACACCGGATCATCTGCATGCCGCTCTCCGAGAGGACACAGACCTACAGAGCGAGGACAGGAGCAAGTGGCTGGAGTAGAATAAGAACTTCTTAAAATAGCACTAATGAAGTAAACCAGCTGACATTTGCAAAAATAATAAATGTTGTTGTTTCAACAGCCCTGCTGAGTCTGCTTTGAAGATCACAAATTAATGCAGCTTTTTACTACCGTGTCTTTCCATCTACAACAAGCGTTTTCCAGATCTCATCTGCTCATAAGTTTCTGATGCATTTGCAGTTAAACAAATGAGTCACAAACCAATATTCTCTTATGCTCAATTACACTTAGCACTTAAAATAGGGCTTTTCTTGTTCCAAGCACATTATAAACACATCTTTCTCATCCTTAAACAGTTAGGTCTTAACCTTGCTCTGCAGATGGGAAGCAGGCACAAAGGTGAGGCAACTTGTCTAAACAGAGCAGAGGGTGAGTCAGTGACTCCAGAAGAGCATCTCCATCAGACTGCAGGCCCTCGTCCCTCTCCTCACATTCATCCATAAAGCCGTGTAGCTGCTGTGACTATATTCAGTGAATGCCAACAGACATTATTCGGCATGATGGGCTTTATGGTTTCCAAGCGGATCCATCATTCAAGCGTTATAAATAGAATTTGCATTTTAATGAATCTGGATGAAGTGCTGTAACAGAGAAGTTACACTTAAATAGGAAGGTATTCCAGCTCAAAGGTCCACGCTTTTATAGGTGAAGACTGAAGGTCTCCTGGAAAAAGCACACCTGAGCAAGACTGGTCACCATCACACTGGTCTGCTTTGAGAATGCCACTTTTACCCTGCATTCTAAATATCTAACATGTATTATGTCTGTCCAGTTTAAAAGCTCAAAAAGCACAGCGTGCCTTTACAGATCAAATAATTTGATAACATACAGAGAGAAGCAGAAAACAGAGCCATGGCGGTGCTCAAACCAATTCTCCTGTCCCTCTGCTCCTTCCTGCCTGTCTACAGTAACCAAACCCCTTAATGCAGCATTGAGGTTGTTCCTGAGCTTGGTAGTCTGCCCGCTGGAAATGGTTCTATCATATTACCCTCATCTCTTACTGATGAATAACTGGCAGTGTTCAACTGGAGTCTCAGCATCAGCTTTCTCAACTTCTCTTTCTCCTTTCTGGTGCATGGGAGGGGGGCACCCTGTGCTTACTTCTATGCAATGTCCAAATATTTATAAGATGAATGGGAAAAGACAATGTAATAAACTCAAAGGACAGATTTCAACTGGAAGAGGGAAAACAAAAAGTAATACTGTTGTATCAAAATATTTCTGCCTCAAAGCAACTGCTGACTTTCCATCCCCTCGTATTTCATCTGTCTGGATGCTCTGCTGCTGCACAACTGGAAAAAAAATCCCTTCAAGATTACTTTACTATGGATTCAAGTTTCTTGATTTCTGAGTGGAAGTTTTAATACGTCACCCGTTTCGCTGCTAATTCCACCCCCCTCTTAATGAGGCTCCTGCTTCGCTGTGCTTGAATGTGCTCCAGCTGTTGAGTCACGGCCCTGCTCTGCTCTCAGGCTCGTCTCCCCCGGCCGGCACGCGTCTGGGGTCCGACCACACACACAACACGAGAAAGCTCACGTTATGGGCCTGCTCCAAGCAGCCCTGCTGCCAGGCGTGGACTGAGGGGTTTTTTTGGTACCCCCTGAGCCCCCAGGCTGGGATGGGGAGGCCACGGCCAGCCGGGAGCCGCCTTGTCCCCTGGCAGCTCCACCAGCTTCAGCAAAGTGGAGCTGCCCACCAGTTTGCTGACAGAAAACTAAATTTGGTGAGCAAAGAACCGCAGATTTTAAACGACAGAGGATTAAGAGGCACAAGGGAAGGGAGATAAATCAGCTTATGTGCTTGCGGGCGAAGAAACTAGGATGCTTAGGAGAAAGGCGGCAAGTCAAAGCCCAGCGTCCACCGCTGCCATCCTCAAATGGTCACTTTCAACTTGGGTTCAAACAAACACCAGAAATGAAGTCGAAATAGGCACATGCGGATGTGAATTCCACCAACCCAACCCAGCAGCAAATTCTTTACTTTAAAGTCAAAGTGAAAGTTCAGCCTTTTTACAGAGCTCAGTCAGAGCAGACTTTCCAGCTGCTGGGTTCTCCTCACCAGCTGCACGGAACCAGCCCATGGGGGGCTTCAGAGATGGGGGATGACTCCCTGGCTGCTTCAGGACCTCCTGGTCATGCTTTGGTCACTACGGCAGAGCTCCACGGCAGGCAGGCTCCAGCAGCAGGGATGGGCAATTCTTCAACTTGTCTAGTGCTTGGGTCATACCAAAAAAATGGAAAAGAGACTTTATTTAAAATTAAACCCTCAAACTTTAGAGTACAGTACCTTTTCTTTCCTTCACCTGAAAACCTAAACCCTCCATCTTCTCTCACTCCATGTTCACACACCGAATCCCTGCAGCTTTAGAGGAGACAAAGCCTTAAAAAACGGTTATAGTTCATTTTTCAGCTTGAACCGACTCTTGCAGCTTGTTAGAATGAAGTGGAGTCTAAAAATCTTATCCCACAACCGGCTCCCTTTTCAAAGGCCATTTGGGTCTCTGCTGGATGCACATATTTAAAAGCTATCAGATTAAAAATAACAGCAGACATCTCTCCCCATGTCATAATGAAGCTATTGTGCACATTTTTAATCAACCGCTCCTGCCATTTGTGCCACGAGTCCTTTGAAGGCAGAGGTGACTTATGTAATGAGTTATACAACGATGCCCATTAAAATGGCATTTGTTTCCTTGGGCTCAGCTCCATCATTTCTGGAAGACAAAAGGCAAGTTGCAAGGCTTCAGCTAAACCCTAGCTGACAGAGACTTTAAGAGTTCTGAAGCAAAAGGAAAAAAAATAATGAGCTATAGTTCAGAACGACCTCTCTGCTGAGGATGTCTGGTGCTGCGATACAAGACCCAGCGAGAAGCTGCGGGGCTGGGGCTGCGGCTCGGGCTCCTCTAGCCCTGATTCTGCTGTCAGAAACACAGGAGAACGGGCCATTCAGCAAGGGGTTTGGACAATATGATCTCCAGAGGTCCCTTCCAACCTCTACCATGCTGGGATTCTGTGAAACTCAAACAGCCTTTTCCAACAGCCAAGTTCCTCTGCAGAAGTGTCAGAACTGACACCGGGGACAAGACAGGAAGCTCATCAGTGGGCTCTGGGTTACAGAAAGCTACCGCATGGGCACTTTAAAAATTAATTTTTAATACTTTTGTGGTGGAGGGCATCTCTGTCTTTCTTGCAACAAAAAGTTTAAGCCTGCCAGCGTGCAGCTATGAGGACGGAGAGAAAGCACTAGGCTTTCAAGGAGGGCTAAGAAACAGATGAGGAGAACCCCAGACACGTTCTCGGTCCTTTCACACCCGCAATGTGTAACTGGGCTCTCGCATTATGCGGCAAACAGCCTTCTGCTACATTTCACGCCTTCTTTCTCCAGAAGTTCTGGGGATCTTCAGAAGTCTAAAAATGCTGATACACAGCACTTGTGCCATGCTGTACGCTCTCAAAAGGATGAACTGGGATCCTGAATATAGAAAAGACAGAATGTGACAGAACAGAATTAAAACATCCCTTTAAAACATATGAGCATATCACTGCTGCACCACAGGCACTGCAGAAGCCTCAGAACCACCTCTTCCATCTCCATGAGTTTCCTTTTCTCAACTTTGACATTATCCCCTGAGACTGAAGCAAAGAGAATTTATTCAGAAACAAAAAAAGACCCGGCAGGAGATCCAGAAAGGAAAATGAAAACAAAAAGGGAGGGTCCGGTGTCAATCAGGAAGTTTGCCCACCCTAACCTTTGTACCTTAGGTGGAGCTGTTTGTAAACTGCTCCAAGTCCTTCTCCAGGGAATCCGATTGCAGGAGAGCCGCCAGGTTTTAGAGGAAAACACTGGAGGAAGGGCAGCGCAAGAATCAAACAATCACTCCACTGCTAAAGAAACTTTTCCTTTAACATCACGTCACCTTTGAAGCAGCCAGCTTTTGGGAGCGGAAAGACCGACTGCCCTTTTTCTTTTTTGGCAACGTTACAGTAAATGAGCATAAACCAGCGAGCATTAATGATGTGCAATGACAGCACACAAACTTCTATGGAAAAGGGAGGCTCAGTTCCCTCTCAGCTGGCCAGGCAATGCTCACTGACTCACAGGCTTCATTATTTTTAATGCCACCCTCTGGGGCCTCCAGAGGAAGCAAAACATTTTTATTTGTCAGAAAGCACATTTTTATTTTGATTTTTTTTTTCCTCCTTCTTTCTAAGCAACCATGAATGGGGCATCTCCAGCTGCAGCAACCTCACGTGGAAAAAGCTCACAGTGTCTGTGAGGGAATTGGGAGGCACAGAGGGCAACTTATCAATTCAGCCACGTCTCCTGACTGTGGTGAAAAGGATTGGGTCAGTCAACAACATTAATTTTACGGTGCATTAGTACTAGAGCTCTTCTTTCTCTAGCTTCGAATCTTCAGATTGTGATGAAGAGAAGATGCACCAGACCAAGCGGCAAGTTTGCAGCAGCTGACCAGGTTCCCTCTTAGTCCTCTTTTAGCCTGAAGTATTTCAGCAGAGAGAGATCTCCTTGCGTGCAGACACATAAACCAGGAATCCTCCAGCTGCTTCAACTGCACCCAACCGATTTTCAGGAGGAAAAATAAAAGCAAAAGGTTCAATTAACTGAACAAGGAAAGACTGAAGGGAAAAGAACTTTCCTTCTCAAGTTCAGTTTCCTCCAGCACACCAAAGCTGGCTCTGAGACTTCTTTTTGAAAAAGTTACTGCCATTTATCGATAAGCAGTAGATAGAACTTCTGCTCTGTTTTATCTGAAAGAAAGCTGCTCCAGCAGATTGGACTCCTATCAACTCCCAAGCAGAAATGCTGCTGTTTACCAAAACACTAGCAAACCTTTGTGTGGCATCTGGTGAGTCTCTGGTAATTTCCCATTTAAGTACTGATTTTGCACAGCCCTGCAAGCCCGAGAGGACTAATGGGATTACAACACTGGTAACATGACTCGTAGCTCCCCTTGTGCCAGCAACACTAAAACAACAAGAGAGTCAAGTAGCCTCCAACATCAACATGACGGCTGTGGTCCATGCTCACCCCGCTCTACACAAAAAAAAACCCCACCAAGGTTGCTAACTAAACATTTCATTTTAAAAGGAAAAAAATAATCCAGCTACAAGGCACAGCCTCTGCATTCCTTCAGCAAACAGCTCAGAACACAATAACTGCAACGGTTGCAAGGAAATCTGTTGAATTTCTCCGTTCATCAAACATGACTTAATATGGGGTCCACGGGCATCCCCACTCGTCTAGTGGCTTTATGAGGATATAGTCATGACAGTGATTCAGACATCTAAAAATAAAGCCCTGCAGGCACAAGTATGCGTGCGCACTACCTGAGTCACTCCAGGCTGGAGGGAGCATTTGAGCCAAAGCTAATTCATTTCATTTACGACTGCCATGGCCAAGCAAAAAGCCTCATCGCTGAGCTCCACTTAAACTCTTTCTCCTCTCCTCTCATTTTAACCTGAGCACATTTAGGCTCTTTCCACGCTGAGAAACCTTTGCTAGGCTTGGGTTTCAGCCGTATGGCTGTGAGCTTTGAAACTCAGACCTGAAAGATTATAACCCGATGTTGCCGAAGCTGTTTATCCATCTCCAAGGTGACAGAATGTCGTCACTAGCACTCGGCAGGACAGCAAGCAGAAACACTTTATTTTAGATGCTTTAGGGAAAAGCCTAATTGCTCACAACCTGCCTACAGGTTCAATAGCTGAAAAACCAGGTTGTAAATGAGGGTCTTGACTTCACATCTGCCTCACAGCACCAGTTTTGAATGGGAAAAACCTCAGCCCTCTTTCTTCCTTGGAAAGTAACCTCAGCTCCCATTCATTAGGTGATGGAAAAAAAGAGAAGCTGGCTCAGATCTGCCTGACACAATTTCCAGTTGCTTTGGACATTACTAATTATAGTCATCTTTATTTTTGACTTCTGATTACAGACTCTTTGCACATTCAGTCTGAACTGCAAAGCTAACCTCTCTTCTCAGGCTTGGGAGGAACTTTATACCTTGCCCAAAAGCCTCCGCCCACACTCCTCTGAGCTGAGCACAATAAATAAGATCAAAACATGGAAAGCATTTGCTTAAACATGCTCAATTTTATTTCCTCCTTTAGCAAGTACCATAGATTAAGGGCAACAGTCCAGGTGAGAGTGTGATGTAAGCTCTTTTCCATGCACGTTAAGAGATGAGCTCACTTCTCTGCAAGGAAGCCTCGTTTCTCACTGTTCTGACTAGCACCGTGTCCTCGGGGCCCAGATGCTGAAAAGCAGATATTTGGTTCGCTAAGATTAGACATGTCTGCACAACTCCAGTGCACCATGCTGGGGGCTCACATCTCTGCAAGAGAAAGAAAAATGAATTTCACTGTCTCCTAGAGAGGCGCTGCAATGCCAGTGTGAACTTCCCTAATATCGCTTACTCAATAAAACAAGGCATCGTGGGGGGCTGGGGGGAGGCTATGCAAATACTCAGCTTTGAAGTACTCCTATCCTGTTGCCCCCAAGGGCCAGCTCTCTATCTCCACACACACAGATGAGCATGTGTGTAAAGTGATACAGCAGCACTGGAGGTGTGAAATTTCTGATCTAATCAGGTCAGAAACTACTTTTATATTATTGTTGTGCTGCTTACACAAAGGGTTAAGGAGCTGCAGGCCATGTCCTCAATTCCATACCCTGTTCTATACCTGATAGGATCTGCAACCAAACCAGCAGTTTTATTGCCTGCCTACAGGCAGGAGGAAATTTTAGTCTTCTATAAGCACAATTTGAAACACCAGTGCCTCCAGCAAGGGGAAACCGAGATGTTAATTGAACTGAACAGCCCAGGAGGGAGAGGAAATCCGAGGCCTCGTCTTTGTTAGCTGTAGGATTAGCACATCCTCAGACCATCATGGCAGGAAGCATGATGTAGCTTAGGGAGTCTAAGTGGGATGCCTTTCTCTCTCTACCGTACATAAACATTAAAAGTTACTTTAGCAGTAAACAATTATTTGTGACAACTTTCCATTTTATCCTGTACCCTCATGTCTTAATTAAAATCTCCTGGTTACATCACTCCTACGGACAACAGGAGGAGGCATTCTGCCGCAACCACCTGCGCTCTCCCCAGTCTTCTCAGCAAATCCTGACTTTAAAACAAACAAAAAGATCTTCAAAAAGATACGGAAGAATTAACTTCTAGAGAAGCAAACCCTAGCAGATCTGTACAAGTGTCAGCAGAAACCAAAGGGAATCTGAAGGAATCTGTGCCATCTGGAACACAACCGAGCCTACTGAAGACTTGAGGCTTCAGTAGCAAGGAAACAGTCACTAGAATTTAATTTAATGCTGAAGAAAAAGCAGCTATTCCCCAGCTATTTCAGAATATTACGCAGCCTAACGCAGTGACAAGTTTGGAAACCCACTTACAAGGGGATAGACAAGCCTGATTTTTTTGGAGCTTCATTCTTTGCTGGCATGCGACGTTATTTCTTGTATCACCCTGGCTACCTGTCTTTAAACAGTTAGTATTATCTTTAATGGAAATTACCAACATTGGGCCCTACCACTAATCAATTTCTATTTTTTAACAAGCTTCCAGTTTACTGATACAGGAAGCTGGCCTGCATTTCAAAAAACACCTTCAACCCTAACATACAACCCCGGGGCAATAGCTGAAGGGAACTAAGCTGAGACTGTATTTTACCAAAACCAAAGCTGAGCCTTATCTCAGCATCTCTTTACAATCCTGCCGAAAAAATTAGGTTTTTACCAACAGGCCTTTCCCTTATCATATTGAATCCCATAACCATCGCATGGCATAAGATTTCCAAAGCTAGATCTTGCCCAAAAGCCAGGGAGACACACAGGAATGCATCCAAAAACCATGATATGCTCCATGAAAAAATGCGTGTTTTAAAACCCAGCATGTAGATTCTGTAGCAGAGAGACCTTAGGATTCTATAAATAAGAAATGATTTTGTACAGTATTTATATTTCATTTGGTTTCAACAAAGCAGCAAAACCACGGCTGCCAAAGCTATTTAAATCTCTGCCACACGATATGCGATTGTGTGATGACCTCACCATCCAGCCCTGAAAGGTGAATCAATAGTCATTTCAGCCTGCGGTACATGGAGCAATACGTCGGGAGCTTAGGAGGTTGGTTTGGAAAACAGCAACTTGTCTGTAATGAGAAACTTCAGCTCCAAGAGGCCTCAAGACACACGGCGCTGGGTCTGGCAGCCCTGGGAGGGCTGCGGGTCGGGTCAGGCCACGCTCCGTCACGTCTGGAGAGCATGGCCTCTTCGGTCAGGCCAAGCCCAGTGCTTTGTCAAAGCTTCAGTGTGATTAACTTTACGCTCTTTCACTGTGAAAACCATTCAATACCCTACTGATTTCTGCAGCGGATTTAGGATGACATAGTACTTGGTTCAGAAAGACATAAAGAGATGTTTATAAAAATACCTTTGGTGCCATTATTAGAAGGGTAAATACCTCCCAGACCGTCTGTGCTCAATATTATCAACTGGAAACGCACAACTGCCCTGCACAAGCTTCATCCCTGTCAGGTTTGGGATCCCTCCAGCCAATGAGTCCAAAAAATTACGCTGCAGTAAAGCGACAAGAAAGGCTACAAACCATCTTTCAACTAATAAACACCTATAATGCTGCAAACACAGAACAGACTTTGTACATATGATCCATGTTTATTAATACTATTTTGCATCTAGTACTAAGCTTTGTGGCAGCCTAGTTAAAAGAATGTAGCTTTGTAATTGCTATCTAATATCACATGAGCTAAAAAATACTTATGCCCAAGAGATCATGTGTCTGAGGCTCTGCAATAACAAGAAAAAAGGGGCAGACTGGTAGCCCCACAGACCCTTCTATTTTCTCTACTCCTATCTGGAAACTCATGGCAGGGGGGTGTTGTGAGGGGAAAGAAAAAGGAGGAAGAAGAGAAGCTGGGTTGCTGCTTGGCAGAAATACCCGTGTGTTGAGGGAGGGGGTGAGAGGAGCTGAACACTGCAGCCATTGACTGCAGGACCTCAGCAAACATCTGCTCCTCACAAGGAACACTCGCCCACCACACCCTGCACGACTCCACAAGCAGATTTCCCATCCGAGCCTGGACCTCATTCATTTCAGCATGTGTTTTGGGGAAACTTCCCTTTCCTTTCTACCCTGTTTATAAATTTACACAACAAAATTATTTGCTTCCCTTCCCAAACACACAAATACATTTCGCCTGTTTTCTCCTCTGCGTACTCATGAACTCTGCTCCAAAGCTCAGCGAATAAACCCTCAGCTACAGCTACTTCTGAACTGCTGATTTCTGTAAAGGAATGACAGATGGAAGATCTCTCTCCTGCTTCGTTTTTGGTGATTCTACAGCCAGAAAAGTCTGAATACACTAAATGGGCCATCATTCTTCATTAACCTGAAAAGTAGCTACATATCTATTGCAGAGTGCAAAACTGGAAGGTGTCTCAAACCAAGCTTGGAAAAGGCATTTGATTTGGGGAAACCTGCTTCCTTAAAATGTGCTTAGAATCTTGAGCTCCTCTGCAGAAGGCTCCTACAGTCTATATGACTTTAAGCAATACAATGCCTATATGATATTACACACAAGCCATAGGTACAAAATACCTATAAAGGCTTGATTGCTGCTATTTGATAGAAAAAGAACATTATATACCATAGTCACAATATTAAATTATGAAACTGAACCCATTCAGATGGAAATGTTGAAGGATGCCCCACAGAGAACACATTTTCAACAGATTCAAATCACTTTGAGAATTTTAAAAAAATATACAGAAAAATACTTTAATACAGTCAAGTTAATTTGCCATTTGTTGCCAGAGAATGGAGCAGGTGAAGAGCGGAGCTGGTTTTCTGGCAGCTGTACAAATCTACATTCCTAGGGAGATTGCTTGAAACTCTAATACACCAGTATTTATCATGATAAAACGTACTGACATTCAAAGCCACAAGACCTTACAGCTCAGACTTTATGATGAGAGGGCTTTTGCATCCAGGTAAGTTAATTCAAATCAAGGTGAAGGCTGGAAACTCACACACGTTATTCCCAATTGACTCCCCACACAGTTTTACTTTGGAATAAGACTGTCCACTTCTAAGTGGAAACCAAGCTGGCAATAAAGGGCAATATTTACGGATAATAATCATATATAGTGGAAGCTGTTTCTCTAAGATAAAAAATAAAGTCTAGCTTTGTTGAACAGAAGGAGATGACAAACCTCCAAGGAGGAGATTTTTCTTGCAATCACACTCCCTACAATCCAGCAACCTATTCCCAAAATTCCTTTCTTCTGCTGGTAGGAGTGATTTTATTTTGACATTTTTATTTAGGTAAAGGACAGTCCTATGGTTTTATAAGGAATCAGGAAAGCAGAGGAACTAAACCTGTTCCTCCAACAACATTAACCCAACATTTTCCATTACAAAGCAGAAATTTCTGTTTTGAGCTCTCCTGTTAAGAATTGGGTCTGCATTTGCAGAACAACCCACAAAGACGTGCCAGCTCTGCTGAAATACTCTGTCATTCACAAACCCGGTGGAAGGCAAGCCAACTGTAGGCCTAGCAGCAAAGCTCTAGGCTTACGTTAGACAATAGTCTAACCAAAGCCTAACCTAGCACCAAACAGGCATCTACTTTCCACACAGGAATTTGCAGAATGTTTCTTTTGCCCCTTTAATGTCAAAGCTGCCATCTCGGTGCATCTGAAATGACCGTGTGATGGGTTTCCATTTTACACAGCCAGAAATTCATGGCACAAATGGGTAAGAGATGGGAATTCAGAGCACTTCACACTTGCCATCACTCACATGAAAAGCTAATGCAGCACAGACAAAAAACCATGTCAATATTGGTGGAGGACCTACCTGGATGACAGCAGCTCAATTCTTGATGCTGTCGTGACTGGCATTACAGGACAAACAAACTATCCGTGACCCTTAAGATACATAATATTCCTGTAATCGGCTTGAAATGCGCTGCCAGTCAACTGGCAGCAGAGAGTAAACAGTCTGACAAAGCTGTCCAAGCAATAATCAGGCTACTGTGAAAGAAATGACCAATCTTCATAGCAAATGACCCAGTCTCACCAACCCTAACAAGCTCTCCAGCTCTAACAGCACAAACCCTTACAGCCACTTTCAACATTTCAATCCAAGAAACCAATCCCTCATATTCTTTACTGCCTCCCACAGCAAGACAGGCAGGGATCTGGAGTCTCTATAAATTCACACTAATAGAGAAATCATCCCATTAATTTTCTAACATTAAGTCTAACAGGCTTATTTTAGAAAATCACTAGCCAAACCAAAGTCCAGTAACGAGATTATCTATTTGGAAATACTATTTTGCTTGGAGGAAAAAAAGAAACACCGTTTTCATCTATAATATCCATAAATCACTTTACTTACAGACTCCAGCTTGGAGACTCAGGGCCAATTTAGTGATAGGATTGCTATTCTGTTTGCACCATGTCAGCATCTGCTCTCTTCACGTGAAAACAAAAAGCCACCCAAGGACATTGCAGCGCTTTCACACCCATATCCCAAAGAATCTGCCTAGTTCTGTTAGTTATAAGCACACTATATTTTGCATTTCCTCCCATTTTAGTATTGAAAGGGTTTAGGTGAATATACGATAACACTGACCGGTAAAGCAGTTCTTGTTCAGCATCTAACAAATATACTTCTTTATTTGAAAAGCTAAAGTCAAACGCTCCAAGGCTTTCAAAAAGTGATCATGTGGCAGAACAATGGGCAGAGAAGGTGAACACCAGTAAACAGAGTCAAAAGTGCATCCTCCTCTCCCTAGACATGTTCCTACTCTTCAGTTATACTGTGGTAGACGTGGTTCATTAAAGGATTTTCACACGCCTAAGGAGACAAGTCTGGCAGTGATTTTTTTTTTTTTTTAATGTAAATAAACATTTTACTCCTATATAAACATGGTGCTTTTAAAGAGAAGCTCTGACTGTGCCGAATTACTGCATCAAGAAACAATCACCTCCAAGGTAAAAGGTAGCAGCCAAGCACGTGAAAAATCACAACAGGAAGAAGAGAAATTTTATTCCAGCTATGAGAGCAAACGGCACTGCTTTCAAAGCATGCTAGGGGCTATACACAGCCCACTTACTGCAGATAAGAATTCAGATTGAATTTTGGACGTCTAATCTGAAATACAGAGAGTCATGACATTCCTGGGGGTAAACAGCTCTGGAGAGCATCAGTGTTACAGGAGGAAGCTTCTACCAAATTACCATCACTCTTACTTGAATTCACATTTTCTGGTTGTGTATTAACACAACAATTTTGTATTATCTTAACATCAGTCCATCATTTTACCCCTACAAAAGCACAGGCCGGAAAGGGAGTTCCAGAGTTCAAGCCTATTCTCTTGCTGGATCATAAAAATGACAGCACAACCATATCACGCAAAAGGTCACCCACTGGGACCTGCTGGAAAACAAGAAAAACCAAAACAAGGAAGCCAAACAAACAAGGAAAATCCTTAAACAAAGAAGAAAAATCTTTGAAATCATCAGTGCATCCACTGAAATGCTGTTAATTCGTAATGATCTTGATTCTTAGCACTAGTTATAAATTTTCAACAAAACGTGTCATTTCGTTTAAAAAATACGACCTACATTTGCATTTCTTAATAAGAGCACAGATGTACACAACGCTTTGAACGTTAAATACGGGGCTTGATAGTGGCTTAAATTTCACACGTGCCCATCTTTTCAGTGGTAAATCCATTCTGACATCGCTTATTGTTAGGGGATCTCAAAAATACAGAGACGCATCGAGCTCCTAACATGCGAGTTTCGATAGCAAACAGGCTATCTACAGCGAGGCTCAGCAGATAAAGGAGGAAGAAAGAGGCCGACCCCTCGTCAATCAGACCCTTTTTAATCAGGTTGAAACGCTTTGCTGCAGAGAGGGGGTTCAGCCTCTCCAACCCACAGCCCCATCGCTCCTGCTGCTTTCTTAATTAGCAGCAAGTGGACAACAGCTGCCAGTAGCCCAAAGGCCAGAAAGTTATCAGCAAAAAGGGGTTGGTGTTAAGTTGAGAGCCACGGGGGCAGCCGCAGAACGAGCGGTCAATGAACGAGCGGTCAACGCACGCGGGAGATCCAGCCACTGCCAGAATGGCAGACTGACATGGAGAGGATGCTCTTCCTGCTGGCTTCAGCCTGGTTGTTTTAATATATGACTAATTGCAATTCACTTTTTTTTTTTTTTGGTATTCCCATAACAGGAAAATTTAAACTGAGAATAGAAGGAAATGGGAAGGCCATCCTAATGTCTTAATGAAAGTACATAGGGTCAATTCAAAGGCACGGCGTAATAAAGTATTCAAGATTGTTCCTGAGGTTTTAAGCATAGGAGTTGAAGAAAATGATGAAACAGATGAAGAAAAGATGTTTTTTATAAAAGAGGTTGTAAAGAGTTAGGTGCTGGTCTCTTCTCACCAGTAACCAGCAATAGGACAAGAGAAGATGGCCTCAAGTTGCATCAGGGGAGGTTTAGGTTGGACATGAGGAAAAATTTCTTCCCAGAAAGGGTTGTCAAAGGCAGTGGTGGAGTCCCCATCCCTGAAGGGGTTTCAAAGCCATGGAGATGTGGTGCTGAGGGACACGGTTTAGCAGTGGACTTGGTAGAGTAGGGTTATGGTTGGACATTATGATCTTGGAAGTCTTTTCCAACCTAGATGATTCTATAAAAATAGCAGAGAAACTTTAGAAGAAGATACAAACTCAATCAGAGACAACTAAAGCCAAAACCTCAAATAGCATGGAAGAAGAAAACTGTACTCAGTCATTACTATTTGTGTATTAAATCCAATGAGCCCAAGGCATCGGTTATGACCTTATTGCACCACAACTTAATGGGGATCAAAAAGAAATTTCTGTCCTAAAGAGGTGATATCCTCTGGTCAAGCCATGTGCTTAGCTGATGACAGAACTCCCTCACTCTCTGGATGATCATGAGCCTCCGGATGATTGAGAAATAACATAATTGCTTCCCTGTTGGAGGTTCTGATTGCTGCCATTTGTGGTGATGGGGGAATTCAACAAAATTGTAAGCAATAAAATGTATTATTAAAATTTCCCACTGGCCATTTGTTAATGAATAACTGCCTAACTTCAGCTTCTTCAAAGAAGCCAGGTTTCTTTCAAATTTGGCTTTAACCTACCTAGAAAGCATAGATGTGGAGCAATCTTCTGAGGCCTGTCTGGCAGGCAGCAGTTCTGGTGGTTCTAAATATACACCAGCTTCCTAAGCTTGAAGCTACACGAGGGAAGCTGGGCTGAAGATGGAAGCATTTCCTCAAACTGCCAGTAGGCTAGCAATACATCTAAAAACCCTCATCAAATTAAGTGCTTAATTACAACTCAGACCTTAAGACTCTAGAAATTAGGATAATCTTCTGGGAAATTTATTAGTCTCCCACAAAAGAAATTGCAACATACAAGCCAAAAAAAGCACAGAGCTTGGAGAGTGTGAGCCCATCAAATCACACCTTGTACTAGATTCCTCACCCTAATTCCTGGAGAATATGAGGTAAAATCCGCAACTTAATTTCAGATTCTAGAGCTTCCATGAAAGATTAGGATCAACACAACAAGGAGGCTAAATCGTGAACAGCAGTCTCATGTGAAAAGTTGAGAAATGTTTGTTGAGAAGAGTTGATGGAACACTAGCTGCACATGGACCTTCTCACACTTGACTTGGTGAATGTACTAGAGGCAGGACCACAAAGGGCACTGCTTGGAGAAGGTGTCAACATAGCCGTTTTCAGAGCCACCTAAATTTTGCCAGCAGACCATGGCTACAGCCTTGCCAGGCTGCTCCGTTCCTCTAGGTGGCATGATCTGTGCACACAAGGTTACCTGCATCTTCCCCAAAATGGAGAGATGCCACCACTACACAGCGCTACCACCTTCCACTCTCACTACCTGATGAGATCTCAGATGCCTTAAAAACATGAACAACCCACTCACAGGGTTTATGGTTCCAGTGATAAACTGAAAAGCCCACAGAAGTCTGTGGAGAAGCAGACATCGTCTGACCAAAGCAACAAGTCAAATCATACCACTCAATGAAACAAGGGCAGAAGTTGCAGTCACTATTCTCACATCGCTACGGACAGCACTTTCCATCACCACCCATCATGAAGTCAAAAATACCGAATAAATGCTTGCACAACACTCTAAAAGTGATAAACATTAAGCATTACACATTTTCCTTTTTGATTCATTAAATCATTGCATCAAGGGGAACTGAATCTTGTTCTCAAAATAAGCCAGAACATCCCACATTTCCCATTGCTACCACTCGCATGAGCCATGGCCTGAGAACCACATTCAGCAGTAAGAGAAGCTCTACTGCTTGGGCAAGATGTGTATTTATGTTCCTTTGCTGTGACATAGGTACCATTATTTGTTGGCACACCCCTGTACATCTCCAGGACAACCCCACTGAATCAAAACCTTGTGACACAGGCTCTTAGGCAGGATGCACTGGAAGCAACATGAGTGTCTGCATCAAAAAAATCCTAAACCAAGAGAAACAAAGGTCAGTGAGAGGTGATAAAGAAGAAATCATATCCTGGTATCAAAGACAACAAGAAACAACACAACATGAAAAGCAATTCAAACACAGAGCTCAAATGTAGAACAGAGGAAGTAACTGAGCCTGGGTTGGAAGTATCTCAGAAGCTGAGGTAGGAAACAACTACATTGGGTTCACTGGTACAATACATGAGCTATAGGCGAAAGGGTTTTCCCCTTCAGCAGCTTATCTCTGCACACTCAGCTTCCAGACAGGTTCACCCCTGGAGCACAGCTCTTCTTGCTTACTCATTTTATTTGTGAGCCAAAGGTCAGCAGTTCTGCTACAGCCCCCGTGCCCAGGAAGAGCCCACTGGAGCCCAGCGTCTCCTCCTCTGCTCACAGCCAGCACTGATCAGACAGGTTTGGATCAAAATAATATTTCTTTTTCCAGAAATTATCAGCTCGAGAAATTCACTGAAATGTCCATTAATTCAAACCAAACTTTTAGGTGGAAAACTGTGGAAATCTACGTATCAATCTTGACAGAAGTCAGCTCTGTGATTAAAAACAGACAGATTATTTTAAAAAGTCCCAACTTACCAGTTAGAAAACTCAGACGGGGATATGACTTCATCTCAAGGGTGTTCCCTGCCTAATACCGCCCTTGGTAGAAAGCCAGTGGAAGTAACACTGGTGCTACACCACTAGGAACTGCTGAACGCCATGGAGCCAGCTGAGATGCCTACTTACAGAAACTGCTACATGAACTCAACATGGGATAAAGCAAATAAATTTGTACCCTGGAGCAAGAGTCTGGGGAGTGTCCAGACAAGCCCTTACAAATATTAACTAGCCTGAAGTTAAATACCTCTCTGTAAACTATCCTACAGACTTTGATACCACAACCAGAAACTTTTCCAATATAAAATTCTGAGCAAGTGAAAATGTGAAAGCAGTTCCTGATACAGCTCAACCACACTTTGGTGCTGATCATTTAAGCTCACGTTGCTTCCTACTGATACTGAGGCTTTCACAAGATTTTACATATGGCTTACTCATAATGAACAGCTGCTCTGGCAACTGCTGGAGTCAGCATGTACTTTCTGCCTTGAAAGAAAGTCATCAATATATCTCCGTACAGAAAATCATACTCTCTTTAAAACAGTTCATTACAGGGTTTGGATATCAACTGGCCACTTGCCACCGACACTCCCTTAAACAATGGTTACACCCTCTACACAGCTAAAAACGGAATAGCTGAAAAGGAAGACGTTTTATGCAAGTTCCCAGGGTAAAACACATCTGAGAAGCACTGGTCTGGAACTGACATTGTTCTGCTAAAAGAATAAATATCTGAGTCCAAATCCTATTTCCTTCACCACCTTCCCAGACTCGCACAAGAAGAAAATCCATCTGATCTTTCCTTTTAGATGTCTGCTGTCCTCTAACAGAACAAAATCCCAGCACTTTATAAAACTGTTAAATAAATTAGAAGTGCTGCAGAATATTACCCTTCTGTTAACATCACTTGCAGTGCCAGTGACAGCGTTTGCCAGCTAAGGAGAGGTCTGAAACTCTTTAGATGTTGACTTTATGCTGAATACAAATGTTGAGAGATCTGCCTGTACAGGGAGTCCTCAACCACAGAGATCTCCTTGCGCCGCAATGCTGCTTACAATGCCGCCACAGTGAGACAGGGTGTCAAGACAAACATCATTGTATTAATTGTATCTGTTGATTAACCAGTCCAAGAACAGCCTTGTTTCAATCACAGGCTTTGTAAGACACTACTGAAATGTTACTCTAAGTGTTGAGATGGATGAGTCAACAGATAAAATACAAAAGCATTTGTAAGGAGACTCTCACCAGACGAACTTGATACGCTGCAGAGCCACAAAAAATGATGGTTTTAATTGACACAGCTTGTTCATATAGTCATTACCTTGGTTTTATGTTTCAGTCTTGTTTTTTGCAAGCTTTCCAGTCAAAGCTAGACAAACACACATGGACTGTTACTTTGCAAAGGTGAAAGATGAGTAAAGATGCATCGCCAATCTGAAAATTATTTTTAAAACTCCTATTAGGTATTAAACCTTCTCACCTGGGGAGTTTACAATGCCTCTCCTCTGTATTTTGGGACTTTCCTTGACCGTGTGGAGTGAAAGACCTTTCAAACCACCAGGCAAATGTAACACTGGAGGCTCGGGGGTCAGACCAGTGCAGGAAGCACTGGCTGCACACCACCAGCAAGCCTCTCCTGTTCTTACTCGGCTGAAATGATCTCTGCGATGCCACGTAAGGTCAGTACATTCAGGTTGCTGAAAAAAAATGTCATTTTAAACCTGGTATCTCTCTCATCCAAAACCATCTGCAATTCATCTTTTAAGGCGGAGGTTCTGGGGGAATTATCCACTAATCAGTTTTTATCTCCAAACTAGATCCTCGGGCTTGCAGCTAGTCAAGAGCTCAGCCTGGCAGAGGTTTTGGTTCCCTCTGCTCTCACCACAGGCCATGTTAACACAGAAAGTCTGTGCACTAGCACTGACTTTTGACTCTTAAGCACACTTGCTCACTAGCCTGGCTGCCACTCTGTTCAATATCTGTCATAGTCAAGCATGAAACTCAAGAGAAGCATGTGGTCAAGTGAGTCAATACCTTGGGCTCTGCAATTCCTTCTCTTCTACTTAGTACAGCTCATCCTTCTGCCGTAGCCCTGACCCATTCCAGCAAAGCATTTCGTATTGACTGCTGCTGTGCTATGAAAGCAGGTTGTTCCATTCACTCACCCATATTATCTACCAGCAAAAAATTCATCTACATCTCCATCTCCCAGAGCAGACGTCCCTGTTCTACAGGGGCTTCAAAATAACATCTGCCCTTCATTTGCAATTATCATGCAATGCCCGCCAAAATCCAGGCAGATAAGTTGCATCCTGCATTTCCCCCAATAGCCCAGGCAGTTACTTCAGAACTTGCAGTCTGCATCAGTAAACACAGCAACAGAGTAATTTTCGTTTATCTAATTTTCAATTTTATGTAAAAACAAGACTGAACAAAACTCAACTGGATTTCTCCTGACAAGCAAATTGCTGAACTGGCCCAAAATCATATCTTACCCTCTGCAAAAGAGAAATTTTGGAGATTTTTCAGCTGGTATGAAGGGATAAAGGGCATTCTACAGCTGTACAAGTAGAATATTTTGGGAAAGAGAGATGTTTTTAATTCCCTCTAGTTCATCTAATAAAATCTAAACATCATAGCTTAAAATAACCCTGACAAAGCAGGTCAGCCTTTTCTATCCAATACTGTATAAGCACGTACTGCATCAAAATGATTCTCTATCCTCTCCTTGGGTAAAATAGCAGGGATGGAGAAAAAGAAAGCATTTGCACAGAAGAGCAGAAACCTCTCTACCCAGACCCATTTGTTTCACTCTGCAAGTATTGACAGATGAGTAATGAAAACTGCTGCAGTTCTCTTCTTCAAGGCAGCATCAGTTAATAAACCACAACCACAGCTGCAAAAATATTCAGGAATTTAACTAAACAACTCCTTCAAGGGCACAGGATTGCAGGAGGAGCCAGGTTTTGTGCTTTGTTATCATCCCAAAGGTTAAGATCATTGCGTGCAGCTTCAACACAAACAAAGTGTTACTTTTCTGGATATAAGAGCTTTGAATAACAATTTCATTAAATGTATACTACAGAGTACTAATATTTCTAGTGTGATTTTTTTTTCTCCATTGTAATAGTATTTGAAACTTAGTATACTATGTTGCCAGAGCTTTTAGATGTGAAGTACCTCATCTGAGAAACATTAATGGTAAAACCAAATGAAAATAATAGTAATAACAAAGCCCACAGCCTGTCAGCTCTCCCCATGGGACAAGTCGTGGCACCAGTAACATTGCTGAGAGTGGCTTTGCACGAGTTACCAACTTCGGATTCCAGATTCAGAGCAGGACCTCGATGAACAGCCACGCTAACATCACATGCACACTGGGAATGATTTCAAAACCAGTTATGCTTTTGCTTGACGGGGGAATTTTTTTTAATATATATAAATTGCCAGCGGAGCTCCAACAGACTAGATGACCAATGGCTGGAACGTTAGATGGTATAATTTGTACCTGCAGAACTTCAGAAGTATCAAAACAATGACATAAGCAATCAACAATCTTCTAACACTGTTTTTGTTATTACCAATGCTCTTAGACACCTTGTTGCCAGAGACTCAAGGGATGTATAGATAAACTCATCTGCCTAGCTGCCAGAAATAATCTCTCATATATTTCCTTCGTTTTCCTTTATCATGTTAACTTCAGCCAGAACAAAAACTGTAAGATGCACATCCAAGGAGTAACCCTGAACACAGACAATTGTGGTCAACTGCCAGGTAAGCATTTTTTCTGTAAGCACATAGTAAAAAGCCACAACAATCCCAATAACCCCAGGCAATGACGCAGGTTACACCAATGTCTGGTCCGAATGACGGTTTGGATCCCTTGGACCTTGGTGCTCCCCAGGCTGCCAGCCAAATGGAAGCTCAGAGAAGTTGTGTGTGCCACTTGCGGTATACCTGACGTCTCCAGGGAGCCCTAGAAGTATTGGAGTGAAATGTACACCTCAGATTTGAGGTCTAATGAACAAGGCTGTAATTCAGGATAAAACCTGTAAGAGAGTAAGAGCTGCCAATGCTTATTTAAAGAATTTATACAAGAGCTTTCAGCCAAGACAGGCAGGAGCAAAACCAGCTTTGTTTAAAGACTACCTGGAAATACATACAGACAGCAATGAGAATCCCATTCTCTCTTTTTGCGGTTTGATGGCCAAACAGAGTACGGGACAGCCACATTTTCCCTTTTGCCACAATGCAGGCATTGTTTGTGGTCACCTCATTCTACTCAGTCATCTACAGAAAATGTGCAGACATTTAAATAAATTTCTAATATTGATTCCCTGCAAAGTTTGGCTGAAATTGGCCAATAAGTCCGAGAGTTCTAACAGAGGACAGATGAGTCATCACTATTTCCTTATGGAAAGATGCTACAGATTAAGAAAGACAGGTAGAGACATAAGAAGCAAGCTTACTTCTGAGCAGATGCACCAAGTTACGCATCAGGACTCAGCGGTGCTTCTTTCAAGGGACACTGTACACCTGAATATCACAGAATGGGCCATATTTGATAGAGTCAGCTCATTGTAAACAATATACTTTAAATACCATTCCTTACATTCATTAGAACATTTTAACAGGGTGGTTGTACAACTTTCTGAAGTGTCTCTCCTGTAAACTACAACAGCCCAGAGTGACAGAGCAGGAGACAGAACTGGCACAGTTTCCAGTGACAAAGAGCAAACAACTATTCAGAGAGCAAACAGAAAAGCTGAGCTGAAAACAGAGAAATTCCCCACCTCAGTTTCTGTCAGTTATCTTCTCCTCAGTATTGCTCATAAAGAGACAAGATTTTTTTTTTTTTTTTTTTTAAAGTCACGTGAGTTTCAGATGCATAATCAGTTTGGGTGCCGCAAAATTCTTCCATATAGGAGCCCTAGAGAAGCAATTCCAAGCAGTACAAGAGTAAACTCAAGCCCTGCACCACTCTGACCATGCTCCATCAAAAATCTGGCATCAGGTTTAACATATGATTTCATGCGACCTTTGCAAGGATATTTATACAGACAAATCACCTCCTGAACAAACCAGTGCTCTACATTTTCTGTAAGCCCCTGGAAATTCATAGAGGAGCTCTAACTAAACATGTTGGCAGACCTCCTTAGTTCCCCAAACTTATTATTCTTGCATACAATTCAGTTTAAAGCCGCTTCTACCTAGGAAAGCAGAACACATACACTTAAAAAAATAAAGATAGAAAAAAATATATATCCAAGCAAGGATATTTAACATCTTTGTATATGAAAACTGCGCCACACCACTCCCAGCAATGAAATGTAAGGTTGCATCATTAAGCAAAAAGTGGATGGGAACCACCCACACTTTATCTCCCCATACTCAAATTGATGAACTAAAGTTAATACAGTTAGAGCACAAAATGAAAGGATCATCCAAGGAAAAACTGTGGTTTATTACCCAAGAAAAACTGTTTTAAACAGCATTGTCCTGTTAACTGAAGCCCACCGTTGGATGGATTCACTGAGCACTGCTATCTACCGTTGGTTGGAATGGACTACACAACCAGAACTAACATATTGATTTCCCCGGGTGCCCTTTATTATGCGATGCTTGGTTCGTAAAGGAAACTTTCTAAATATGGAATTTATTCCTGAGGCTATTTTACCACCTCTTGGGCAGTGAGGAGAGACAGATTGGTAGACTGAGAAGGGCAGTAAACCATCAAAAGGTAGGGGATAAAACAATGCATGCCATACATCGGGAACACGCTCCTTGTGCTCCCACTCTAATTATTAAAGACTATCTACAACCTGTAGTTTAACAGATACAGAAACATATACTCAATCTCTTGGTAAAATTCTACCCAGGTTTAACGAAACAGCCAAGTTGCAGCATCTGCTTCCTCCAACTTTACCAGCTGTGGGTAACTAACTATTCTTCAATTTTAACCTCTACGGAATTTTTATTTCCTGAAGCCTAAAACCAAAATTCTCATCTACTTTCTTTCAAAACCCAAGATCTTTGTACATGTGAGGGATGAAATGAAAGATCTTGTTTAGAATATAAATGGGACTAGTTCAGTGAATATGTTAAGTACGCAACAAAAGGCATCTCCACACGAAGCCTTCAGAGAGAAAGAATGAGAGAGCACGAGAGTGCAAGCAAGCTTTAACCTCCCTCCCTCCACAGAATAACGAATTAGTATTTCCTCAGAGGCACTGATGGCCACACCAAGATGTTAACTGGAATCACAAAATGCACAGTATTTTCACGAGATCACAAAAGCTCTGCACAAAGCAGCAGAGACCGTCACCCAGGTAAAGTACAATAACGCAAAACATGCATTTGCTTAATTCAAAGAGCCTCAGATTCATAGTTAAGAAATCTTTTCTTTGGGTGCTGCCTGTGCTCAACTGACCCTCTTAGTGGTACAAAAGGGGAAACAAAGAAAAAAAAAAAAGAAAGAAACGTGAAACCAAAACGCTAGCCAAGGCTTGGAATCTCCATGCAGCTCTTGTCAATTCTCGCATCTTTTAGATTGCTTTCCTAAATATGATAAAAGAGAAAGCGAGTGTAGGAGAACCAATTCCCTGAAATACTATCAATATTGTATCTCCCACAACACTAAGTGAACACTCTGATACAGACCATCTTTTTCTTATGCTTGTTTCTATTCACTTCTTCCTTGCTCTTAACATGAAAATACTATTTTACAAACTCCAGAGAAGGTGAGCTACGGTAGCAACTAAAGCAGCACACAGATTTAACATCAAGAGACTGAAAGCTGAAGAGCTTGAACTGAAATATGCACCGCAAATAAAAGTAAAAAATAATCTGATCCATCAGCTTTCTCAGGTTGCTTCACAGAATATGTGGGGACATCACTTCTCCCTCACACAGATTAAATTGTTTGCTCTACCAGTATCTATGTCATGCACCACAACGAGAGATCAGAAATGTATTTTTAAGAGTGGATGCTATGGGTCAGGTAATACAGCTGTAAATTCGTCAGGCTGCAGTAGCGTGAACAGCAGAACTGCAGAACATTCCTTTGGCAGCACGTCCCAACCTGCAGGATTCCTGCAGCTTTTCCGGATTGCTGAAATTCATCTTCTGTCTCTTTGCCTTGGATCAGACTCCTGCGAAAGCTGCTGGGAGCCTCCTCCTTGCCCGCTCTCCCTTTTTGTCATCTGGCTGTCTTTTCCTATCTGCTCTACTTGCACGCAGCTTAGCCCACCAACCCCTCCTCTTCTAACATCTGTGGGTCGGGCATCCTCTTGCTCCTTTTCTGGTCTTTCCAACCATTCCACCAACATCTCCACTTGTAATGTCCCTTTTTCCTTCTCTGGCCACCTTTTTATACACCTTGGTGTTCTAGGGCTGAAAATTCAAACCTGAAAAGGTGAATAAATGCAGTTTTTCCCCAGTCAGCTCTCCCTTTTCCTCTAATCTCTACTAAAGCACTGAGAAAAACACGCTGTTCTGCATTACCACTCCTTCATCCCATTATTCCCTCCAATATTTAACTGTACACCACGAAAGCCAAGCTTTTATTTAGACAAATAAGAAAGCTAATATTCTCGCAATAGCTACATGATTTTAATACTCCCTCCATGCTGCTTCCATGACAATGGCTGAATCCTAGAGTTTGGTAACATTAATGAAGAGAAAAACCCAGATGTAACACCAAGGCAGAATTTCCCACACATTCAGGCAGTCACAGCGCAACAAATTTTCAGTTGTTTTCAGAGAGAAGCCTGTTCTGTCACAAATTTGAGAAGCTGAAGGATTCCTCCCCATGCACAGGTTTTTCTCCGGATAATGTTAAGCCTCCACTGGAAGAACACGGACTGGAAGGATCCATTTCACTGCTAAGCAACGGTACGCAGAGCTCAAGAGCTTTGCAAACTGGCAAAAGACCCCAAAATTCCAGATCTCTAGTTTCAGCAGAAAAATGTTGGGATGATTTGCCTTGGAAAACGGAACAAGCCATATCCTCTACATGTATCCAAACTATGCAACATGATGGGTGCGGTGAGGTGCAGGAGAGGAAAAAGGCTGTTAAATCACCTTACCTGTAGCCCTGACATGTAATTTGTTGGTTTTAGTATATTACATGGTTCTGTCTGGCACAAAGACAGGGGATGCTCTCTCCCATTTTACCTTTGCTGGAGTACAAGGATATTCCAAATTTGATGCTATGGTAACAAACCATTTCAGTTATCACCTCTCCGTTGCCTAACTGAGAATACCTAAATATCTCCTGCAATGCACATAATGACTGAATGCGTCAATTAAATCTGCTTAGCCATCAAATGCCTCTGTCAAGGAAAGGTATAACATCTCTCTAGTTTCTTTAAAACAAAGTCTAGAAAGTTAACATCTGATGTTCCTCCCCTCGTAGTTGCTCTCCTTTCAAAGGACTTGTAAATCAACAGCAAAGCTCCTTTTGTCAATTCTACCCAGAGACTTTCAACCTTGGAAGCTAACAACCATAAGGTGTTAACAGATAATTTTTTAAAAGACGTACAATTTTTAGAAAGACTCACAGCATTGGATCAGAGTCTATCTGCATTTACAGGCAGAGTTACTACCCTATCAGCTGAGGTACCAGCTGCAATTCAAAACTTCCAGAAAGATGAACAAAACCCCAAGGAAACCTGAAAGAGCAGCTACAGATTGACTCCCCTCCCTAGAAACAACCACCCAGGATTCTTCCACTCATGCAATATATTGCAACAAGTAAAGCCCTGCCTGTCAGCCTACAGGACACTTACAAATATGAAATGTTCTCTGCAAGCAAAGCAGCAGACCTAGATGAGGGACATTTGTGTTTTGATCTTGACTGACAGCGACCTTCTATTCATCTGGCTGCTTGCCAGAAGGTTAGCAAGAGCCAGCAAGAGTTACCACCACATTAAGAAAATCCCACCAATAGATATATTTAGTCACTGCGGTTCAAAGACAACGATTGCTTGCACTGAAAATAAATTTAGCAATTGTTTCCAGTTTCTGCTTTTTCACTAAGGCGCAACCCAGCTGCTTCACATTCCAGTAGGCTTCAGCTGTCTTTTTTCTCCTCTCCTTGTCCACTTCCTTCTTACAACTGCTACGACCATCTCCATCTTGCAGCAGTTATCCTGCAGGCTGCATTTCCGAATGCTCCTGCCTCAACACTATGCAACACAACACCTGTCCAGCCTACCATGACTTCGAAAAATTGCAAAATTCTGCTCTTCATGCCATTTTGGAGGAAACACTAAATAGAGATCACCTTGTACCTGGATCTTGCCTCCACACAACACTAGACTGAATTGTTAATGCTTTTTAAACAAGTTACAGTAAAACACACGCGATGTCACTATCCGAGCAGCATATAGTAGGAAATGCTGTCGGTCCTAAATGCCCAAGGAACAAAGAATTGGAATGGAATTGCCTTTAGGGTTGTGAAGTGAGTCTTTAGAATAATTTAATTTTCAGATTCCAAGACAAGACATTTCACAGAGAATTTTTACTTTGTTTGAAAGATGCCAGTAGAGCAGCACTTACACTGGTCAACTGCTGAAGGCTCTATTTATACTGAAGGATATGGTGCAGTGGTGAATGCACAACAGAACTGAGAAAGAGTTCAGTTAAATAACCACCTAAGCATAAGGTAGACAAAGAGAAATTGTAGAAAACTGTACAGGTATAAAAAAAAAATTATGCAGGATAATTTCCATAGAATGATCCAAGAGTTGATGACAGTTCAAAAATTATCCTCCTGAAAAATAAGATCCCCGGGAAACTTCACATTAATACAAAAACATTCAAAGATGCACAATTCAGAATCACGTAAATTGCCATGGAGGACTCTGGACAAACACTAAGTTCCTATAAAGATGTAACTAATCTGTCCTCCAGAATAGTTTCTCCTATTTTGCCATTTTCCTTAAGAACAGAGTTCTCCTGGGATTGCTCCTGGATGTTTATACCACCAATACTAAAGGATGAGACTTCAGAGGTGAATTTGCTTATCAGACAACTGCTTATGAATAAAAGGTGAAGACAACAGCATTTTCAGTCTGCTGGGAATAAATACATCCAGTTGAGTCCTGAGCAGAACAGAGATAACTGACTGCGCTCCAGATAGCTGATGCTTGAAACAGTTATCTCAAAGAACCTTTAGCAGGCAGCTATTGAAGAAGCAAGTTTACATGGGATATAAAAACCCAGCAAGAAATTACAAGAATAAGATTGAAAGCAGCAAGTAGAATAAACCCTCAAAGTATGGCACCCATATGTTCTTTGGTTTTAATAAAGGGAATTCTTGAACGGACCTGCTTCATGGGAGAGTTTTTGGTGTCTACTTGCTCCCTTATTCTCCCTGAATTGATGCAGAATAGCTCCACTCCCTGGAGCACCCAATCCATCAGGTAAATAAATACAGGAATTTGTGTATTGACACAGTAGCAGGAAATCCAAGCAGAATCTCTGACCTCCTCCACTCTTTTTTGGCATCCCTATTTTGGATTTTAGATCAAAACTACAAGACTAACTGGGGTGAGAGCAAATAATTTCTGAAAGTGAAGACAGAAAGCCACAGTTCTAAAGTAAAGAAAAACCAACGCTGGATGCCATTCCTTCTCTTCAGGTCAATGAGGGTTCTGCTTTGAAAAAGTATTTGGAAGTCTCCTGGCTGGAGCCGAAGAAAACAGGGGGTCTAGTATTGGTGAACACAAAATACACCGTCTTATTCGGCACTACCAGATGGCTCCCCTTTCACTCCAAAGCAGTGCTCTGAATGGCCCTACAGTGACCCTTCTCTTGATTAAACAGCAGTACTGAAAGGCTCCAGAGGGAGCCTGGTCTGCTCTTCCTTCGTGGACAGGATGGTAGCTGTTATCCCTAATCATTTATTATTGGTTTTAATTAAGTGCCAACAAGGTGTTTCATTTAAGGACCCAGGCAGCAGATGTATGTAAGGTCTCTAGGGATCTAACCCTAGAAGGTAACACTTTTTTTCCTCGGCAGCCTGACTCTGATGGACATCAGAGTCAAACCAAAGCCCAGGCCCATTCCCAGGTTTGCCAAGATGGCCTGATATCAGGCAATAGCCTATTTTATTGACAACGTAATAGGGTTCACATGTATTTCCGTTCCCATGAGAATAAAACAAATTCAAATGTACACAAATATGCAAACCTTAGACCTCATAGCATTTGTTCCATGACTCTGTATCCTTTGTTCTGATACTGTATATGTTTTGACAAATACTATCCCAGAATTACTGCGGTATTACAAGCTGTGTTTATTTGGTGACGCTGTTAACCAAAATGTTTGTGCCAATCAGAAGTTCAAACACTCAGAAACAGTGATCAAGACCTTACTGCACTGAAACAGCTGGCTTCCAGCCCTCCTTCCCTCCCCTTCCCCATCTCTTTCCCTCTAGTTTATATTTGGACTGGATTTTTTTTTTTAAACACCCTTCTTAAAGAAAGTACAAGCAGTTGAGAGACGACAATTTCCCAGATTTACAGTTTCTCTTGTTCAGCAAATCATCAGTACGATACACACCCACAAGAAAGAATGCCTCCGCATCAAGGCTTCACCCATTGCATCTTCAAAACTGTATGTTTACGGCACTGACCTGGGGATGGATCCTGCATGATGTCTTGAGTTCTTCAATGGGAGTTCAGTGTGTTGCAAAGCCGGGTCTTTAAGTTGCGCAGCGTATGAATTTTGTATGGTATTTTTGGCCTTTCTGTTCTATTGTTTATGGAACCGCGCTGCGTTTGTGTGTGTCTACAGAGTCATCTTCCCGCGCTTGAACTCTTCACGCTGCTTCGCTGGTGTGGAGTTATATTTACTATTCTCACAGGGTTATTTACTGCACGCGAATAAACAAAACGTGATCACTTATTTATACATCTGTAATTACTGTGTACAGCGCTATCAGCATTTACTAAAATCCCAAGCCAAATTCACCTCTAGTGTAAACAGGTGGCAATTATTTTAGAACTGGCCCCAGGTCTACATACGCTGCTAACACCTTCCTTAGTTACCTGCTTCCCAGACAAACTGTCGCAGCGATATACCAGTAAGCGTTGAAAAGACATAGCCAGAATCCCAAAGCAAAGCGTTATGCCGCGATACTATGTAAGGGATCGTGCATCAGATTAACCTATGATATTTCTGGAATAACATTTGTCCCATGATGCGATGCACACTTGTTAGACAGTAACTTAGCGCTAAGAGCTGGAAACATGCCTACGTACTGCACCTCCAAGCCGGCTGCCAGGCAGCCAGTCTGCTGATTCCCAGAGGCCGCTCCCGTACCCGTATCACAGGAGAACAGATTCAGATACAGTGCAGCGCAGAAGCCAGAACAAAACCCAGGACGGAACGATCAAAACCAGAAAGCGCTACTGCCAACTTCACTCCTTTGACACAGGAATCTTTCCTACATCGGTGGCCGCTGTCCTGGGAAGCCTGAACGCTGTGCTCTGCACATCCCAGCTCAGCCCGCTACCCTGCGTTCCCCAGTAGGAAACAGCCTCGCTATTCCATACAACAAAAAAATACAAAACAGCATAGATTTTTTTCTCTGCTAATTAAATGCAACATAATTAAACTAAATAACTTCACTGCTTGAGTTGCAAAACACTAATTGAATCTTTAAACACACTACTCCCGCTACACAGGAAAAGAGACGTCCAACGCTCTAAAGTGACAACTGAGAACCAGACACGGCTCCAGAAGCACAGAGAGACAATATGATCCGTGCCTGAGCGTTTCCTTGTGAGCGCAGAAGAGATCTCAGCAGCCTCGCCCGGCTCCGGCTCCAGGAGAGTACCCCAGGCAGAGGGGAGAGCTTTGCAAGGGAGAGGAAAAAATGAGCAAGTCCCCTCTGACATTTGCCCACAGACTCATCTTTTCTGACCTCCCACAAACACCAGAACAGGAAAGTTGGAGAAGTTGCGATTGATCATTGCGTGTAGGCCCCAAAGCGTTGCAGCGCCCCGGCTTTGCTGATGCTTTGCTACGGGGAAAGGATGGCAGGGGTGCCGGAAAAGAACAACAACAAAAAATTAAAAGGGACAAAAGGGGTGGGGGGAGAGGGAGAAAGCGAGGAAAAAAAAACAAAAAGCCTGACGCTAAACGGCGCCCGGGCAGCCCTGGACCAGCCTCGGCTGGGCGGCAGCACCGGGCAGAGCATCCCCGGGGCCCAGCTCCGGGCCCTGCGCCGCCCTGACAGAGCCTCCCGCCGGCCCGGGCCGCCGAGACCCGCCGGGTACGTGTGGGGGGGCCCTGCCCGGCTGCTCCAGCCCCGCCGGGCCGCGCCAGGCCCGCGCCCGGCAGCTCCGGCAGCTCCGGCGGGCCGCGGCGGGGCGGCGTTGAGGGGAAGGCGGCGAGCGCGGCCGCCCCCGGCGGGCTCCCTCCCCCGGGGCCTCCCGCGGCGCCCGGCCCGCTCACCTGCTTTCTCGATCTTGCCGGACATGTCGGAGCCGAGGGCTCGGCGCTCAGGCCCGGCCGCGCAGGTAGCCGGCTTGAGCGGCCGCGGCGCGGGGCTGCCAGCCGCCGCCGCCGCCGCCACCACCACCGCCCGCCCGCTTCCCCGCCACCCTCCACCTCCCTGCCGCCTGCTGCCGGCCGCCCGGC
>JAVSBS010026502.1:9495-27754 GCA_033124195.1 Coracias cyanogaster | reverse complement strand
AGCCCCTGGGTTAAAAAGCATGTCCTAAAGCTGTTGATGCCAGAAATGAAAACATCTGGGACTGTGACAATGTGACCAACGCCTTCATCTCCCTAAGCAGCTATGATAGGATCAGATAGGCACAACCAAGCCCCAACGGGAAATTCAGACATCCCCTGTTCAGAGCTAAGGAACCGATAAAGGCAACCAGCTGCTTCCTCTACAAACCCTTCCCTGTAGCTATGAAATCAAACCTAGCTGCTTCAAAGCGCTGCTGACAACCTGCAACAGGGACTTCATGTTCCCCCAGTCCTCCCAAATAATCAGTGTTGGGATGAAATGGGGGAAAAAGGATTGTGTGCTGGCGGACCAGCTCCTCTCTCATGGAGGTGTGAAGTGATCTGAGACCCCCCAAACATTGCCCAGCAGCTGGACAACCCAGGTAGATGTGGCTCCAGCACATCAGTCACGACTTCAAGGCTACTGGAGGCTTTGATGGTGATGGAGAGCAGATGAAGAGCATTCTACTGGCTTTGGCAAGAAAAAACGGCAAGAAAGGATTTGCACAAAGATAAGAGGAAGAGGAGAGAGGAGAGAGGAGAAAGGAGAGAGGAGAGAGGAGAAAGGAGAGAGGAGAGAGGAGAGAAGAGAACCTTCTGCCTGCAGAGCCTGCAAGAAGGAGGCTGAATGGAAGATTTGGGAAGGACTGGAAATGAACCTTGCACCCTTCTCTCTCTTCCCATGGCCCAAAGGCTGGAAAAGCAAAGCTTCTGCTGAAATCATCCCACGGGATGCAGGCACAGAGCTGACACTGTCACCTGGCACAGCTGGGACTGAACCACTCTGCGATTCCCAGTAAAACTGGGATTATATATATGGGTTATAAACACCAAACCACAAGCAAACACTCCAGGATATAAGGCAACACTACACCTAGCTGGGTCCCAAAGCTTCCCTAGAAGCAATTCCATTACTTAATCCCACACTAAACATTTATTTGGGCATCTTCTATTTAATTATCCAGTCACAGTGCTGGAAGAGGCAGGAGATGGGACAAGATCGAGCTCCTTCACTCCAAAGGCAAGCGGAGGTTCTCGCCTGCTCGCTCCATTCCAAGCTCTCTGTAAGGCGCAGCCGCAATTCATTACTCACCAAGTAGCAGAAGGTGTTATAACAAACTACATTAAGCATACCTGCTATTTTTAGTTAAGCATATTGCATTTGCATACTAAATCTGAGGGGCCATATGTCTCAACGTATATTATTAAAAAGCTTCTTACATAATATACGGGGCAGGAGAAACCGGCAGGTCTCCAGCAAGCTGAGCCTGGAGCTGTTAAAGTGGTTTTGCTGGACGGTGAGGAGCCAGCAAATGAATATTTCAGTTCCTTGCTTCTCCCCTATTAAGCTTAAGCTTTAATCATTAAAGTGGGGAAACAAGTGTCTTGTAACCTGCGTGGCTAGCGGGGTCAGGCCGGGGCAGGGAGGGTTGCTCCTGCCAGGTTATGCTGCTTATACCATCGCTTCTTGGCGGGGAAGGTAAATAAATTCTCTTCCCACCTCAGCATCCTTTGGGAATCACGTGTGGTAGGGAAAGGCGACTGTGGGAGGGAGGATAGTCAAAAAAATTCCGAGTGCTGGTCGGGGCTACGCCATCATCTCCTCCATCCCTGGGAGCTGCTGCCAGAAATACAGAGAGATGTTCCTTCTGGAGGGGAGAGTATTCCCTGCATCCAGAGCCAGGGGTGCCGGCCCTCCGGGCCACCCATCTGCCAGCTTTTGTTTCGGCAAGCTGCTGCCGGGACAGAAATGATTCAAAAAAGATAAACAAACACCAGAAAGGACATGTTTAAAGGTGCAGAAGTGGTTCTCGCACATCTCTCCCCCCCCCTCCAGGAGCCTCGACGCTTCCCCCAGAACATCTTGAAATATTAAACAGTGAAAGAGCTGCTGCTAATTTGGGCTGGTGGCGGAGTCAGATGGGAGCAGATTTCCTGGTGCCAAGGCTGGATCCTGGCTCTGCTGCTGCCCCGTTTGGGATGGATGGATGGATGGAGATGACCAGGACGCCTCGGAGGTTGGGCCCAGGAGCCCCGCCAGCTTTTGGCATTGACAAAAGGGAGATGTCGTCTCCATGTACTTGGTAGAAGAGCCAGCAGGATGTGGTTTCTCAAGCTGGAGGTCCAAAGAGGTGCCAGGGAGATCTTCCAGCTCTGGGCATCGCTGGCTCTCAGGAAGTCCCTCTGCATCCCAACAGCTCTCTGGGAATGTGGGTCCCATGGGAAGGCGCGATAGTCCCAAAGAGAGACAGAAGGGAAAGACTGAGGTGGATCACCACCCCAAGATGGTGGGTCACCACTTCAAGATGGTGGGTCGATCCCATCACCACCCTGGCTTGTGATGAGAGCCTCCAAGGGACTGCAAGGTCCACGCAGGTCATCAGACCGAGCTGTGCCAGGTCCAGCTCCTTCGCAGGATCTGTGCTTAATTTTCTAGCCTGGAGGATGCTGTAGAGCTCGCACCAATCCAGCATCACCAGCAGATAAGCAGGATTTGCTCCCTCTGGGCCTTCATCCTCCAAGGACAACACTTCCCTCTCAAGCCAAGCTCATGCCTCCCTATCACCTGCCCATTTTTCTCATTCTGCAGCCACTCCAAGGAGTAATAACCTCTTACAACTCTTTATTCTCTCCTGGCTCCTGTCCAGGACAACGTTGCTGGAGGCTGAAGCACAGAAGTCCCTGCAGGCAGGAGGACTCTGCTGCCAGAGCCCAGCTCCAGAGCAGGCCCCATTTCCTTTCGCACCCTTTCGGAGAAAAGCAATTTCTCTCTAACTATAAAAATGCTCTGGAGTTAGTGTGTAATTAAATAAAATCACTGCAGGTACAAGGACATTGGAAGACAGGTGGCGGGTAGAGAGGTTTCCACGACTCTGAGAAACCTTGACTCTGTGCCCTGCCTGAATTGCACTGACAGCTGTGGTCATGTCTGTTTAATTTGCATAGCCGATAAATGTCAGTGTTTTGAGTGATGGCATTTCAAAGCACTTCAGTGAACTCAGCAACAAAGCAAACACTTCTTTTAATGGCAAAGGATGCGCCTCGGATGTGGCTGATGGTTTGAGAAAGCCAGGAAAGAGCTTGTCTATCAGGAGCTGGGAAAGCCCCAGTGTTTTAGTTACATCGGTGAGGAAAACGCTTCTCCTGCTCATGCATTTGCTTGGGATTTCAAAGCGTTGTCCAGTGAGGACCAAGACAGACCTCAAATCAATAGCTGACCTCTCTGGAGGTGGGGAAGAAAAGGAAAGAAAGATAGGAAGAAACCTCAACCCCCTGCTCTAACTCAGGGACACTGGGTGTAGGTCTTGGTCTTGCATCCAAAGCAATGGCCAACAACTGGGATGCAGGATATTTTAGAGCCATTTAGGTTTTTTCCACATATTTCCGCAAGAAATTTCAGTTCCTCCATCTTTCCTTAGAAAACTCTTCACCTCGTAATTTTTACCCCTAGCAGCCAAATGGATTTTAGACCTTAAGAGAAGGAAAACTACAAGTCTGCGGGCCTGGGGAGTGGAGAATTTTCACATGGCCTATTTGTTAGCTTATTTATGACGGCCTATTTTAGAGTGATGTTTCAGGATTAGGGTCACCAAAGCACAGAGAGTGGGTGGCCGCAGGAGGTGATGCTCCCCCAAGGTCCCTTCTGCTCCTCCAATCCCAGCTTCCCACCCGCAGACCTTCTAAGGTGCCTTCACCGCTCCCATCATCCGCACACCAAACCGAACTGAACCAAACCCTTTTTGCACCAGGGAAGGATTTTCCCTCTCTCTCTACGTCCCAGCTTCACCCCAAAGCATCGCAGCTTCCTCACAGCATCTCCACCTCGTTCCTTTTGCCCCCGTAAAGCCTCTGGTGTTCCCCTCCCCCAGTCCTCTCTCCTCCTGCTGTCCCCCAGCGCCGCATATGGAGGATGCTATATATAAAAATATTTGTGTTGGGTTGCAGCCTGCTGCCCACGGCGAGGCCGGCGGGGCACAGGCAGAGCTTACACGGCAGCAGCCACCCTAATATTTTCCTCTGACAAAAATAACCGGTGAAGGTGGCATCTCGCCGCGGCCCGCAGCGCTGCCGCCAGTTGTGCTTGGGGAGGGGGGAAGAAAAGAAGAAGAAGAAAAAACCAATCAATCAATCAGCGCTAACCTGGAGATTGAAGCAGAGAACGGCGTTGCTGATAGCAGAGATTGGTTCTGAGTTTTTGCAAAGGCAGGGGGAGAAGATGTGGCACAAGAGGAGGTGAAATGACTCTGTGAGTCTATGATTCTATGAAATACAGCGATGGGATGGAGCACGAGGTGTAGATGGACCTTGCTGAGGTTTTGGGGGGATGAAGTGGGCTTTGCAAGAGAGGCAAAGCAAGCGAAACGTTTGGCTCCTCGTGTTTTGGCCATCTCAGAGTTGACCATCAACTCTCAGGTGGTCACTAAGGTCCCTCCAGAGCCCATGAAAATTATCCACTCCATAGTTCAAGGGCTGCTTGACTTATTTAGAGGAGAAATCTCTTTTTAATGGCTTACAGAGGGTGGGATGGCTCCGTTCCAGTTTTCACCCTGTTCATCACCTAAATCCACCTTCTTAGGTGCCACCACACACAAGGAAATGATGCCTGCAAGCCAGGAGACTCCAAGAGAGTCTTGGCAGTGGAACCTCATCTGAAATACCATCATTAGCTCTTGTCACCAAAGCCTCATCGATGGAGATGAGGAAAGGAGGGCATCAAAGCTGCTGGGATGGGAAGAGGAGTGAGGAACCTGGCATTTGGGACGAGTCCAACACAGCTTGGGTTGTGTATTGCTTGGCGAGAGGAAGGCTATGAATCCTCTCTATAAATAAATCAAAGGCAAACACCAGACGGGAGCAGGGTGTTTCCACCAATAGGAAAATATTTGTAAAAAAAAAATAATTCCAAACTAGGATAAGCCGATGGTGAGGAAGTTTAATCTGGCAATCAGAAGGTCTGGAGCCAACAACATGGGGCTGAGGAGAAAGTGTCCTGCTAGCAGGAACAGCTTAAATACCACACTGCGGTACTGGAGCCAGGATACAGTCATCTGCTCTTCCAGGAGAAGTGTCACCTTTCCAAAGCCCAAAGGGCTTTTGGCTGCAGAGGCTCATGGAGAGCCCCACAGCTCACTTCCAGGCTCATGGAGAAAGGCCAAGGTCCTCCACCATCCTGGTGAGCACCGTGTTGGACTCTGCCTGCTCTGCACCCACTTCTGCACCCAGAAAGTGAAACCCTGAGGGAACCAGGCAGAAGAACAGACCATTTGGGCTTATGAAGATGCCGAGGCTGCCTCCTGCATCTCCGTACTCTTAAGCGGTCCAAGAGATCTGCATCGTTATGTTTTACAGACCCCAACTCCAACCTCAAGGAAAGATGTTGCCTCTAGAAACCTCAATTCTCGCCCCAGCACAGCGGGAGGGTCCCAGCTCCCGTGGGACCTGCTCTGCATCCTTACAGCCACAGTGGTGGGTTCATGCTGGCTCCTGCACGTCTACACCCCACCCTGGGGCACCAAAATGACCAAATCCAGCCCCCAAAGCCGTGGTCCACTCCTGTCTGAAGCCCAGCCCTGCTCCCTTGGCCGCAGCAGCGTGGGATGGAGCCAGGAGCTGGAGCTGCAAATGTTCTCGCTTCTATGAGTTTTCAGCTTTTCACGAGTTCAATACGAACTTGCCTCGCAGCAATAATGCTTAATTGTTGTTCTTATTATTGAAATATTTATGGAAGCCCATGCGACGTTATACAAACAACCCCGTGAGGCCATTACTACTGTTATAGAAATAAATATTGGCACTGAAGGGCACGATGAGGAGACACTGAAGATAAATTGTTCCTGGCTCCGGGGATGGAGTATAACAAACTGCTGCCTAACGTTCGAATGTGTCAATTTTTCCCTTGGGACAACGCTCGGATAAGAGTTTGGAGCATGAGAAATGCATCTCAATCAGGACACCATGGAAATAAAACCAGGATTTTTTTGCCATCTTCCAGCCCCAGAATCGGCTCTCATGTCACTTGTGTGGCTATGCCACAGAGCTGCTTCAGCCCTAGCCTGGAATTAGATGGGAGTCAAACCTCCACACCTTGGATGTCTTGGGAGGAAGAGGTTGGTGAAGTGATGGAGAGAGGCCACCATGGCAAACTAGGGGAACATTCTGCTCCCCCAGACCAGGAGCCTGGACCAGATTCAGACATTGTGGCAGGTGCTGAAGAGTCACAAAATGAATTATTTTGGGGAGCGTGTTGGAAGGTTGAAACACCAGCACTGGGTGCACAGCACCATGGTGCTCAGAACTGGCGGAAAATGGGCTTCTCACCTGAAAGGGAGCCTCCAGAAACACTGTCCCTGCAAACTGATGGCATCTTGCCCTCGATCAAAGGTGAGCAGATCACAAGGAAAAGTAGAGCTGGCTGAGAGCCCTTGTTCTCCAGGCTCCTGCATGAATCACAGAAACCATTTCGGTTGGAAAAGACCTTTAAGATCACTGGGTCCAACCAGTAACCTAACGCCGCCAAGCCCGCCACTAGCCACATCCCTAAGCACCTCATCTACACGTCTTTTAAACACCCTTTGCTATCTTTGTCCTTTCCCCATAAAGAGAAGGACTTCTGCCTCCAGCTGCCCGGCACACCGCGGATCTGTTCCACAGCAGAAACCTCTTTCCCATCCCCATTTCCAAAGACACCTCTTTTCCTTTTCCCATGCTGACTTTCCACTGGAAGAAATGAGACTTTTCCTTCTGTACTCCTGTATTTAATGGCAACCACTTCCCTTCTCCCAAAATACTTGAGCAACGACATCGTGTAGTACAATTTGTCACTTGGCCAAACTCCACAGATGGCATCTCCCTCTCTTAATCTTTAGAAGCTTCTCCTTAAATAGTTGTAGTGGAAGCAATAACCACAACAAAAATATTAAAATGGAGAAGCCAGCCACAGGCGCAGTCCTCTTTCCTGAAGCTCCCCAGCTTCATACGGTGTTTGGTAGCAAAGTAGACGTCGGTGGTGGCAGCGGGCCAGAGCCAACCTGAGACGGCCCCAAAATGCTTAGGCTTCTTCCCAGGTGGTGGTGCCTCTGCCTACCACGCAGCTCTAAACCAGCTCATCTTTCGTTGCCACGTGGCTTTGCAATCTCACTCTGCTGTCACTGAGCAGGGAAGTCATCCAGACCTGTCACCACTTGTGACCCGGCACACCTCACTTTGCCAAAAAATGAGAAAGCATTAGAAGCATGTCCTGCAGAAGAAAGATGTCAAGGTGCCAGCAGTGCAGGTCACCAGTAACATCACCCATGTATTGCCCTGCAGGGTAGACAGGATGAGCTCCTGCCAGGGTCCCTATGGGTGCCAAGTGACCTGTCTCAACAGCTGAGGCTGGAAGAGTTCTGCTGAGACCACCAAACCCAACCTCCTGCCCCAGGGCCGCATCATGGCAGTTCCAGCCTCCTCCAGTGGACTGTCATCTAATCCGTCCCTAAAGCTGCCAGTGAAGATGGGTTTCCCTCACTCCATTACACGCTCAAGGGACAACAGAAGGAGAAGACATCTTCCAGGACTTCATCCAGTGTCCTACCTACCATCCAAGTCCATTTGTCCTTCACCTACCCACCAGGGCTTGTCCTTCCCTTTATCTCCAGCTTAGTCTTTCCCATACCTGAAGACTTACCAGCATTTCCTCTCTGTCCTCTTTAAACCAGATAGCATCAACTCCTTCCCCATCTCAACCACCTCCAGTGAAGCCCAGCGCTGCTGCAAGTAACACTGCGCAGCAGAAGACCTCACGTGGCTGCAGATACCATCACCGTATCATCACAACGGCTGGAGCTCTGGCAGCACAGACACAGCAGAGCTGATAAAGACCTTGCAACACTTAAACTTTTTTCTCCTTTTTCATCTTTCCTCTGCTCATCCAACCACCACGGACCCAGTAAATACAGAGGCAGCAATGGCTGGTGAGATAGGAGCTTTGACTCTCTCCTGCCCTCCTTTTAACCTCCACAAAAGCTGAATAGTTAATCGCAATTCTTTTTTTTTTTTTTTCCCCTCCACTGAGCTAGTCTTCACCTGCTCTCCAGCCATCCAGAAATGTGTTCTAGATGCTCTTTGCCATCTCTGATTCTTTCGAGCGCTTTGTATGACTGCAACAAGACATGGTCCAACCAGAGCCAACTGTGCTCTTTGACAGAGACACTCAACATGAACCACTGGCCGTTCTGTCTTGTGAACAACCAAGGACAGAGCCGTAACTGAAAGAACAATGATAATTTGGTGGTGCTGCCTGATGCCAAAGTGAGATGAGGTACAGAGCTGCCACCAAGAGTTGCAGGAAACCCTCATGGAGTGTTCCTAAATGGTGTGTGAGCACTGGGGTCACTCAGTTTCTTTCACTAAGTCCTGCATGTCTCAGGAAAGACACATTCTATTTGCTCCATATCTCAGGGAAGACACAGTGTTTGCTTCTTCAGAGCTGGCTGAAGTAAGGACATTTTTAAGAGAAGGTGGTTGAGCTCTACTCATGGAGCTCAGCAGGAGCAAAACACTTCCAGGGCATCTACAGGTGGGGAAAAAACCTGCCACCGTCATCCTCAGCACCGCTTTACACCACACAGGGACTAAGGCAATTTGCCTCAGGAAGCACCTGGGAGATCTTCAATGTCAACTGGTGTCCGTGTCGCTACAGGCTGGACAAAGCTGGAGCAAAATGATGATCCCTGCACCAAAGAGATTACTACAATTAAATCTAATTAGCACTTGCAAAAGACTTTTATCTTCAAAGCGCTTTCTAGCCACAAATCTCCTGATGCCTCTGTGAGATTGATTAGTACGCGCAGAGCTCTTCGTCTTGCAGGAGGGAAATGAAGACACTCGGGGAAGGGTTGACCAGAGAAGGGGGTAATGACCTGGATTATCCTCATCTTAAACCAGTGCACGCCAGAGCACGCCCCAAAACCTCACCAGAGACACCGACAGCTCACTGCCAGTGCTCAGAAAAAAGAGCAGTAATAAAAACCCTCATCTTTGCAGGCACCTTTGGAGCTCCTGGGCCAGCGAAGGCTGTGGCTGCAGAGAGTAGCCCTCAAACCTGGTCACCTCACTGTGCCACCCAGGCACTGGCTGATGGCCACCACATTGACCATGCCAGGCTCCTTCTCACGCCTCCTTCCTACTCCATGAATTCTCACTATCTGGAGAACTCCTGTTTTGGCTACAGATGTGTAAGTTTACCCACAAGGACTTGGGTGAAAGCGGCAGCACAGAAAGCTCATTTCATTTTAATGCTGCGTGGCGTTGCTTTGCGACACGTACCTGTTGGTTTTAGGTGCCTTATCTCTGCTTTACCAGATTTCCCAAAGCCAGCTTCTCGATTTGATTCCTTTAGTTTTGCCTTAAATGAACATTGCCTGATTTTAGGGCTTTTTTACTTTTAAGAAAAGCTTTTGAAGCATCTACATCCCTCAAAGGATTTTCTCATTAAGTCACTGATATGTATTTACAGCCTTCAATGGAACCAGTTGATGTGACTGGGGATCACAGAATCACAGAATTGCATAGATTGGAAAAAACCTTTAAGATCATCGAGTTCAATCGTTAACCTAACACTGACAAATCCTTGACTAAACCATATCCCCAAGCACTACGTCTACAAGTCTCTTGAATACCTCCAGGGCTGGGGACTCCACCACTGCCCTGGGCAACTCGTTCCAATGCCTGATAACCCTTTCAGTAAAGAAATTCTTCCCAATATCCAAGCTAAACTTCCCTTGGTGCAACTTGTGGCCATTTCCTCTTGTCCCATCACTTGTTCCTTGGTTGAACAGGCCAATCCCCACCTCTCTGCAACCTCCTTTCTAGTAGTAGTAGAGAGCGAGAAGGTCTCACCTGAGCCTCCTTTTCTCCAAGCTCAACAATCCCAGTTTTTCCAGTTCATCCCCAGTCAGGGATGTCCGACTGCACTTGTTAATACCAGTCCTAGAGAGGACAAAGTCTTGCTGTGACAGGAGCTCGCACATCTTCTCAAGCAGGAGCACAGAAGCAGGAGCAGCTTTCCCAGCCACGTCTAAACTGCTCTGCACATACGTGTCTGTGTAGGGGCCTGGGTGCTGGGAAAGGAGGAGATGAGATACCAGCAGCACTGTGGTGTTATTTATTTCTAATTCTGGGTGCCTAACTGCCAAACTGGCACAAATTGGACCTAGAAGATGTTGAATGATGTGCTGACTGCACAAGGATGGGCTGAAATACACTCCTGAGACAAGCTCCTGGGCCAGGGCCTCAGCATCAAGCTCATCTCGAGGACCAGAAGCGTTGATGGACAAAACATGTGGATGCTACTGACTTGCCTGTGCTGCTCCATGAGGAAATCCCTCTCAAAAAAGCCCACAGGTTTCAGGCTTGCGTTCACTCACCAGCTGTCAAAGCTGTTGAGATGTTCTTGATGGCTAAAAAACCCCACCTGTTTTGGGTTCCGAAATCCAAAAGCTTAAAGACTGGCTACAAATGAACATTTCCCCCTATTTATTAATAACAAACAACCCTTTGATCATAGAACGGTTTGGGTTGAAAGCGACCTCAAAGCTCATCTAGTTCCACGGGCAGGGACACCTCCCACTACACCAGGTTGCTCAAAGCCCCGTGCAATTGATTTCAATATCAAGCTGAAATCTTCCCTCTCGTTCATTCCACCAGCCATGTTGGATGGCCAACACCAGTCCTTGGGGCAACCCAAGACTGGATCAGCCCTTTGACGATCTCCTGGGTGCACAGAAACAGCAGTACCTGCTACATCTCAACAGAAAAACAAGCTTCTTTTCAACAACTGCGTTGGCTCTCTCCAGCTCCACAACAACATCGAGGGGCCCTGGAGAGCAATTCACCATGAGCAGGAGTATATCGGTTATGTGACAACCTTAATGACACAGCCCAGACACAAAAACCTGAGTAACCTTTGAGCTGCCTCTCTTCACTCCGGCGCTATTGATGAGTGTGCTCAGGCAAATATAATTAATTTTTAGTGGCAGCCTAATTTTGTGGATGCTCTGGTTGTCAGGGGGCTGGTGGAAGGTGGAAATACCGTTGACCTTTTCTCCCCAGGAAACCTGGCTAATTGAATGAATTCTTGCTCTCATTAGGAAAAGGTCCAAGATGTAGCACATTTTACACCTCCCTTTAGGTGACACCAACCAGCCTCCTAAAGGTCAAGCTGCTTTTGATGAGTTGATCCGAGATCAGAGTTTCCTATCGCAAAAAAGCGATGAGTTCTTCTGGCCCGAAGCCCTCGGTGTTATTTACGCTCAAGGCCACTGCTGCTTTATAGGTACCATTTATCTCTTTGGATGTTGAAGTCTTCAGAAGGATGAGTCAACCCTGTGTCACTGGGGTTTGGGATGTTTTTCTATTGCCTTGGCTAATTACTGCTGCTCGGTAATGCCAAACCTCCGCATTGTTTCAAATAACGCAGCATTCTTCCCTTGCAGCATGGGCTGTGGATCAGCGGAACCTGTTTCGCGGTAGCAATTAATAACTTCTAATTAAGGAAGAGGAGGTTTATGCATGGGAAGCTCCACTTCATTTTGCAGAAAGCGACGTCAGCAGCGAGGATAATTTGACTCTCTAAGGATGAGTTTGATGTCACGCAACAAATTACTACCCTGGTTCAATCTTCTTCATCGCTTTTATGGGCTCTCACTGCAGATTGTAATCTAAAATATTTCTGGCACAGAGGGGCCTGTGCAGGGCTCAGAACACACCCATTAGCACCAGTCAGGCTCACTGGGTCAGAAACAGCTGACAGACAAGGCTTACCCTTGGTGGTGGGGGTTTGTGGCTTTGTGGCTGTCCTGACTTATGCAGACTTTGATTCTGTGCCTTTCTGGGGTGCTACACCTTTGCAAAAATTGAAATCCACAGAATTGTTTTGGTTGGAAGAGCCTTTTAAGATCATCGAGTCCAACCATTAACCCAGCACTGCCAGGGCACCACTAACCCCTGGCCCTCAGCAGCACATCTCCACGGCTTGGAAACCCCTCCAGGGATGGGGACTCCACCACTGCCCTGCTCAGCCTGGCACAGCGCTTCACAACCCTTCCCGGGAGAAATTGTTCCTCATCTCCGAACTAAATCTCCCCTGGTACAATTTGAGGCCATTTCCTCTTGTCCTGTTGCTTGTTCCTTGGGAGAAGAGCCCAACCCCACCTGGCACCAACCTCCTTTCAGTGAGTTGTGCAGAGCCAGAAGGTCTCCCCTGAGCCTCCTTTTCTCCAGGCTCAACACCCCCAGGTCCCTCAGCCGCTTCTGACCAGCCTTGTGCTCTAGACCCTTCCCCAGCTTCGTTGCTCTTCTTTGGACACGCTCCAGCATTTCTCCTGTCAGGGAAAATAAGCAGATGACTCCGTGGAGCCCTCTGTACCACTCTTGGGGTCTTGTTCTCCATACTGATCCACTGCTAGGAGGCCACTTACGTCTCAAGCGTCCCATGACAACCCAGTACACCAGCTGCTGTCCTCTGTGTATCCCCCTGGATCCGTACTGGAGACAAAAGAGGAGATGATTTGCAGGGAACATAATCACTGTTGGTTTGTTCTTTTCCAGATGTGGATGAGTGCGGCGCAATCTCTGGCGTGTGTGATGGCGGCGAGTGCACCAACACAGCAGGCAGCTACGTCTGCACGTGTCCCCGCGGTTTCATGACCAGCCCTGATGGATCACGCTGCATTGGTAAGATGCTAAGTAGATCTCAGGACCGGAGATGGAGGGAGAGATCACCCAGACCGTTGCAAATCACTGGGCAAATGTGCCCTTTGATCAGCAGTTCCTGCAATAGCTGGAAAATGCTCTTTTCTGTGGGTGTCCTTGCATGTGCCAGGGCTGGCATGGTGTGTCCTGTCACAGGTCTTGATGCTGTAGCAGAGCAAGGCTTTTTCCATCTCCATAACTTGGGCTGCAGGTGCCTCAATGCTTGAAGTGTTTGACAAGGGCTTGCTGAGGACATTCGCAGGAGAACTGGAGTGGAAGGTGTCTGGCTGGGCTGGTGGCCTGTCTGAGGAAGGATCCTTGTGCTCTGCCTCACAGAACTATTCCAGCTTGTGGGAGAATCCCAAAACTGACCCCTTTTCTCCTGCTTTAGATGTGAGCTGGGCAGAGACACCCCTACAGTGGAACTGCAGGTGCAGTGTGTGGTTGGGGAGTGTCTAAGTCCACAGGAAGGCTTGCGAGGAGGACCCGGTGGTGGGGAACATCCCACAACTGCACGTTCATCACTCGCTCTGCAAAGGGAAAGGTTTAGTCCAAGTGTTTGCGTAACCAATGCAAACAAACAGTGACTTTTATCATCTCCTCCTTCCTGCTTAGACCGCAGGTTACGGCTCATAAACCCCCACTGCCCCAAGCTAATAATCACTAGGGCTGTGGACTCACTTGGCTTCATCTCACTGAACGCAGCCCCTCGGGAGCTGCTTTGCTCTGAGCTGGTTGCCTGGATCCCTCTATGGAGGGACAGAGCTGCTTCCCATGGCCAGCACGGGGCATTCCTGCAGCCATGCTGGCCTGCGGCTCTGCCAGGCTGTCCTGGCAGCTCCTGCACCTTCCCTTCTCGCCCACCTTCCTCCCATGGTATCCGCTTTCAGGCAGCAAAATGATTCCCAGGCTCGTATGGAAATCACAGCCTTGCAGTCCCCATCCTGCAGCTCTCGTGGAGGGCTTGGTGGGGCTGGCGTGTGCTCCACCGGCTCCGACCTACCTGGGCAGCCCTGTCGGAGTTTGGCTCAAGGTGATTGTGTTTTAAAGCTTCCCAGAACTGGCGGGAGTCCAGGAAAAGCTTCCCCCAGAGCGACGAGCTGTCCTGCCTCCAGACTCCAGAGCCTGGAGTGGATCTTGCATGTTTTACAGATCAAAATTCCTTTCCAAGCCTGTAAATATTTGATGGTCCATTTCTCTTCTACCAGACAACAGTTCCTATGATAAATAGATCAGGTCTCTGTTTACTCGCTCTCAGCAGGGGCACTTACTTTAGTCACAATGAATCCCAGGGTTTGTCTCACTTTCAGAAGGCTCTTTTTGGAACTAGAACATGATTCATTTTTACTCCAGGTCGCTTCCTTACCAATTGTAAAGAGGAACTGGTACAGAAAAGGCGAAGATCATTGTTAGTGCAATGGAGAATGTCAGGTACAGCTTTCTGTTGGAAGTTAGTGCAGAAGAAAATAATTTCCAGATTCTTTTATATCCACAGAACCTGGAGTAAAACCAAATCATCTTCTAGTTCTTTGCTATGAGGTATGGATCAAGTGGTGGTGGAAGCCCCATCCCTGGAGACGTTCAAGGCCAGGCTTGAGTGGGGCTCTGAGGAACATTCTCTAGGGAGAGGTGTCCCTACACATCCAGGGAGGTTGGACAGGATGACCTCTGGAGGTGCCTTCCAACCTAAAACATTCTGTGATTCTATGATTCGATGTCCCTGCTGACTGCAGGGGGATTGGACTAGATGACCTAGGAAGGTCCCTTCCTAGAATCATGCACTCTATGATTCTATTCTATGCTTCTCGTTCCAAAATGAAAAATGTCACCTTGTTTGGGAACCTCATAGATCTTAATGAGAATAAAATCCTTTTCCTCGCTGTTTCCCAGACGCTGCCAAAAGCCCGAGGGGGGGGTGTGATGGCTGTCGGATGACTCATACGGACACTTCCCGGCTTTCCTTGAAACCAAGTACTTCAAGAAATGAAAACTAAATAAAATTAGAAAGCTCAGATTTAAAAATAGTCCGAAGCTTTGTTAGCGGCAGTGTGCTCTGACTGCATCCGAACTCCAGACGTGACGCTCTGGCCATTTCCCTGAGCTCACGCCTGCTGCTGGTGCTGTCACACGTTGGGACGGACAATGTTTTTTCTGGCAAAAAGAACAGTTCCTATTGGGGTGGCGTTGCCCTGGGATTCATATTTTCTATCGTTCGAGGAGGTTTTAGCGCTCGTTTGGAGAGTTTATGGGAATTTAAGCCCACAATTTAGGTCCTATGAAATACATCGAATGTGTGGTTTTGAAGATTGAAAATGAAGAAATGATGTGGCCACCCTTAAAGCCCCAGGAGAGAGCAGAAGAGATTGTCACACTGTCACCTCGCCGATGTTTAGGCTGGAAGCAGCCACAGTGTCTCATATATCATGAGGCAGCGGCTCTGGAAATGTGGTGACTTTATAGTGGCAGCTTTGATATATTCCCATCCCTTTCCCCTCCCTTTTTAGTAAAGTAAACACCTTTTTTATTGCATTTGAATAATCTCCTGTAGTTTTTGCAGCTGAAACAGCAAGACGCTGAGCTTGAGCCGATCCCAAAGCTCATTAGCTGCTTTCGCTGCCTTCCTCGGTAAAATGCAACCAGGAGGGAGCTGGAGAAAGTCCGTCATAGTTTGAACGGAACATTTATGGGATGAGTCAACCACCTGTGCTTGACACAAAGGATCCAGTTCCACACGTGTCCTCCACAGCCTCAGCCACGGGTGCTTCTCAAAGACAGGCTGGAGGGTTTGCAGGCAGCAGAAGGATCTGCTCCAGCAGGCTGTGAGGTGGGCTGGGTTGTTTTCTTTTCAGTACGATGGGTTCCTTTTCAAGAACAGCTTTAAAAGAACTGTTTTCACAGGAGAAAAATGCCCTTGCAGATGCATTTCCAGACGGGCACACGGCGTTCCCTAGTTCGCTGCGAGTCAGCGCTCCTGCACATCGCTTTTCTTGCTCTTTTTCTCTGGTAGTGCAGTGAAGCTCTGAGAAATCTGGGTCTTATTTCTTCTTGGGCAGCATCAGCAGATTTACTGCCTAAATTTCCCAGGTAGGGCCAAATCTTGCTTATCGTTGCAAAGCCCTGGGCTCAGAGAAGGTTGTGAGGGGCCTGCTGAGGACTTCACCTGCCTGGAGAACCCTTTTTGCCCACTTTGGGCATTATCCAGGAAAGAAAATGCAGGAGGAAAAAAGGAAATATGAGGAGATATTTATGAGGGCAAGAAATGACAAAGTGGTGGGAGGGTCACAGGCTCAGAACAGATTGAGGGGTGTGGGAGGGACCTGAGCAGAGTCCCCAGCAGCTCCTCAAAGCATTGAGGCAGCTGGTGATGCTCCAAGCCAAGCTCTACCTGGACACCTGCAGGGATCAGAGGATGTAGAAAGGCTCCATAGTGTGAACTTGTGCAGGACCTGGCCTGAAAACTGGATCATTGAGGCCACATTTGTGAGAAAATAATTTTTATCCGATCATTCCAGGGACTCATTTATACCTCAGTCTTCTAACCATTGAACTGGGAGGTGAATTTGGAGAAGAGTGAACAGCCAGAGAGGGAGTGAATTTATTATAGAATCATAGACTCGTTTAGGTTGGAAAAGACCTCTAGGATCATCAAGTCCAGCCTTTGTCTAACATCTCCCCAACCCCTAGACCATGTCCCAAAGAGCCATGTCTACCCAATTTAACAAGCAATTTTTAAGCGATTATAGCACTTGCCAGCAAAGAAACTGCCCTTCAGGAACACCCAGAGCTTCCCTGTTGGCACCTCAGCCCACCTGTGCCGAGACAGCAGAAGCCTTGGTGGCCAAGGTGGGCCATGACTTACTGCAGTTGGGTGGGAGCTGTGTACAGAGGGATGCTTTGTGCCTTCCTTCTGCCATGACTTTGCACTGAGACAGACACCCCCGTCTCATCCTAACCCAGACAAGAATGACATTGGTCAGTTTTCCAGAAACAGAGAACTTACGATGGCATCATCAGTCCAGGCTGACTGTCCTCCCCACAGTGTGAGGCTCCTTCTTGCACCCTTCTTCCTTGCAGACCAAGCACCATTGGACATCTTGGGTGGGAGACCTTTTGGCTACATGCCGCTGTGCAGCAGCTCCCTTCTGAGCTCACAGCCCTCGGGTCCTTTGTAGTCAGAGCCAACTGCCTTTTGCAACCTCTCGTTTGTTTGGGTTTGGTTGCTTGAGCTTCTCAGCTTCTGTGCGTGACAAGACACAAAGTGAGGGAAATGCTCACCCTTTAAAGTTCTCATGCTGGGGAGCAGAGCTGGTCCTTTCTATTCCTCCATCTCTCCCTGCCCCTACCCCACCACCAAAGAAAGGAACCAGATTTTCATCAGGGTGAAAATGGCAAAATCCCTTGAGTGCTCCCCAGATCTTAGACACCTTGTGCAGACCACGAAGAGGATGTCCACATTGAAAGGGAAGATAGAGATTACCTGTGCTGGATAGTCACTCAGAGGATGCAGCTCCTGGTGTGGGACTTCTCCTGGGCACCAGGACACACACCCCAGGGTATCATGGTCGAGCTGTGACTCTGCCAGACCCCAGCAGCAAAGTCCACCTTGGAGTCACTCTTGTCCCATTATGATTAAGAAGCCAGACTCCATCTTCTGCTCCACCGCTCCTGGCTGGACCTTGTAAAGCCTCCACATCGTCTCTGAACCAGCGGGCACTGACAGACCCGCGGCTCTATCCCCCACCTCTCTGCGCTGTCTAATCTCATGCGGAATTTTACCTCCTTTCTCGCCTGCGGCGGTATCTGATTTACTGGGGTTATTGTGCAAACCTGCTCCCTGAGCAGCTGCAGAGGAAGGCAGAACAAAACCACGGCGGCGTTGTGCTCGTACCTCCAGCGTGTGGGTGGTCCTGCAAGAGGTCACCAGGGGACTGCAGGGACCCAATATTCTTTCCACCCCCCACTCTCTGCCCAAGGCAGCTCCAGATGAGTTTTCAATTAGTTCTGACCTTCATTTCTGAGAGGGATTATTACAAACTGCAGCAGAGACAGCTGAATTTAATAAACATTTGTCCAGATGAATAAGGGCTGGACCATTCCCTCGGTTACACAAACTGCTGTGACCTCCCTGCCTTGTCAAACTTGTCAGCACGTGTGTGTCTGTGGGGAAGGAGGTTGCCTTCTCCGAATCGCTCCTTGCCCAGTAACGGGCTGCCTGTCACTGTGGATCACAGCTCTGGGGACTGCAAGTGTCCCACAGAAGAACAGAAGGAGCTGGCTGGGATCTGTCCTCTCCAATGCCCAAAGGGTTTATTCCAAGCTACCACCCTCAGATCTAGAAGTTCATTTAAGCTCAGCCTGAAGCCCTCACTTGGCTAAACTCCCATCAAGGGTTTCATGGAGTCATAGAATACAATCACAGACTGGTTTGGGTGGGAAGGGACCTTTCAAGGTCATCTCATCCAACCCCCTGCAGGGAGCAGGGACATCTG
>JAVSBS010026497.1:0-31231 GCA_033124195.1 Coracias cyanogaster | reverse complement strand
CTCTTGCTCAGCATTGATCAGATCCCTTCGGAGGCTTCTCTGGTGCAGCTCAGCAGCCCCAGGGCTCTCAGCCTTTCTTGGGCACAGAGATGCTCCAGGCCCCTCAGCATCTTTGTAGCCTCTGCTGGACTCTCTCCAGTAGTTCCTTATCTCTCTTGACCTGGGGATCCCAGCACTGGACCCAATTCTCCCGATGTGGCCTCACCAGGGCAGAGTAGAGGGGGAGGAGAATCTCCCTGGACCTGCTGGCCGCATTCTCCTTAATGCACCCCAGAAACTCATTGGCCTCTTGGCCACAAGGGCCCATTGCTGGCTCCTGGGCAACTTTTTTTCCCCCAGCACTCCCAAGTCCTTCTCCATGGAGCTGCTTCCCAGCAGGTCATCCCTCACCTGTACTGGTCTATGGGGTTATTCCTTCCCAGGGGCAGGACCTTGTACTTGACCTTGGTGAACTTTATGAGGTTCTTCTCTGCCATGTGGAAGCAAGAGATTGCACCAGGGCTGGAAAGCACCAGCCAGTGTGCCCCGTGGGAGGGAGGGTGACTCACGGGGTCATCACCCGCCTGCTCTGCTTCCATCCAGGCTGAAGCCCTTCACCTCCTACAAGTTCCGCGTGAAGGCGACCAACGACATCGGGGACAGCGAGTACAGCGAGGAGTCAGAGTCACTCACCACCCTGCAAGCGGGTCAGTGTGGGCTGTGGCTCCTGGGGTGGGCAGAGGCGGTGCCACCCTCCCTGGCCATCCCCCTGTGCCCAGGGCATCTCCAGCACCTCACCACCTCTTTCTCCCCTGCAGCTCCTGAGGAAGCCCCCACCATCCTCTCCGTCACCCCGCACACCACCACGTCGGTGCTCATCCGTTGGCAGGTACTGTTCCCTCTGCCTTGCGGGGTGTTGCAGGACCAGCCACCCACCCGAGGTGGCCCTGGGGACAGCGCCGGGTCAGAGCAGCCCCTCACTGTCCTCCCCGCGCAGCCCCCGGCTGAGGACAAGATCAACGGGATCCTGCTGGGCTTCCGCCTCCGCTACCGCGAGCTGGTGTACGACAGCCTGCGCGGCTTCGCCCTGCGCGGCACCGGCAGCCCCGGCTCCACGTGGGCCGAGCTCACCCGTGAGTGCTCGTGGGGACGCGTGGCTGGGGAGGGGGACCCAGCGGCAGTGGGTGGGGGACAGGGCAGGGCAGCATCCTGCTCTCCACGGCCTCTCCTGGGTACCAGCGGTACCAGCCTGGAGCTGTGAGCATCAGGCTGGAGTCCCCATGGAGCTGTCACCAGCCCCCTTGTGCCACCACGTCCATGGTCCCCAACACGCTTGCCTGTGATGGTGCTGGCTCAGTCCTGAGGTGCTCAGCCCCTGTGTTCCTGCAGTGTGGGTGTCCCCGTGTCCACACCTAACACGGGCATCTGCGTGACATGCCTCTGTGTGTGTCTGGGTGTGCGGATGTCCTCAGACCCCAAAGGGAACATGGTCACATCCACTCTGGAGGCAGCAGGGACACGAGTGACAAGGGCAGAGCCCCAGACTGGACCTTGCCCCATTCACCGCTCTCAGCCATGGTCAGACCCCTGTGGAGACCCCGATGCCCACACCCAGCTCCTGTCCCTCAAGGGACGGGGTTGGAGGGTGGAAAGGCTCCTTGGTGCTGTGACACCTGGGGGTGACAGGGCCCTTGCAGGGGACACTTGGCCCCACCCTGGGGTGGGTGGCCATGCTGGGGTGGCTGCTCAGAGGCGGGAGCCCACCCATACCACGTGTAGGACTAACCGGCTGCCTGCTCTCCCTGCCCCGTGCTGCCCAGCTGTCTACGCCGTGCACAACCTCAGCGAGGTCTCCCTCACCCAGTACGAGCTGGACAGTAAGTCACCGCTGCCCCTGCCCCTCTCTGTGCGTGTCCTCCCCGCTGCCACCCCCTGTGTGTCCCTCCCCTCCACCTGTCTATGCCATGGGGTGATCCGCCTGCCCAGGGGACACCTCTGCTCTCCGCTCCTGTTGCTCCTTGGGGAGGTCCCCAGGGAGGGCAGCTCTGCCAAGTCCCCCAGGACCCCCCCACCACGGGACACAGGGAGGGTCTCGCTCAGCCCTTCTCTCTTTTTTCCCCCCTCGCAGACCTGAGCAAGCACCGGCGCTATGAGATCCGCATGAGCGTGTACAACGCGGTGGGTGAGGGACCCCCCAGTCCCCCCCAGGAGGTCTTTGTGGGTGAAGCGGGTGAGTCTGTGCCAGCCCTGCCCTGGGGGGCTGCCCACGGCTGAGAGCCGCGGGGACGGGGTTCCAGCACCCTGGTACCCCATGCTCATGCCAAGACAAGGCGGTGCATCCCCCATGCCCAGGGGGGGCTTTCCCTTGTCCTGCTCCTGGCAGGGCTGTGACGCTGTCCCCCCTCGCACAGTGCCCACTGGCGCGCCACAGAACGTGGCCGTGCAGGCGGCCACAGCCACCCAGCTGGATGTCACCTGGGAACCGCCACCCGCCGAGAGCCAGAACGGGGACATCCAGGGCTACAAGGTACTGAACTCTGTCACCTGGGTGGGTGCTCTGGGACACTGGGTGCCCTGGGAAGGTGCTGGGTTCCTGACAGGGCACAGGGTGTCCTGGGGAGATGCTGGGTGTTGAGGGTGCTGAGCTCTCATGGGAGATATGGAGTGTGGTGTTGGATCCGGGGAGATGCTGGGTGCCCTGGGAGGTGCTGTGAATGCCACTGGGAAAGGGAATCTAGGAGACACCAGAGAGATGCTGGATGTCCCGGGGAGATGCCCGGGATCCCATCCCGGTGCCGAGCAGCCGGAGGGCGGCAGGTGGCGCAGGCGGTCCTCGGATGCTGCCGGGATGCAACCGGGAATGCTACCGGGATGTAAGCCGGGATGCAGCTGAGGATGCTGCCAGGGTGCAGCCAGCCTGCACAGCCCTGTGCTCTAGGCACCTCCTTGGCCAAGTCCATGGCAATTCCTCCCGCTCAGCCCCACCCTTTGAGATTTAGGCACAGCTCAGAGGTGATCTCAGCATGCTGGGGCTGCAGTGCAGCAAGGCCGGGCTCTAAGCCATCTGCCAGCGGGGTCATGTCTGATGCCCAGCCCGGCCTGGAGCCATCCTGGAGGAGAGGCTGTTCCTTTCCCTCTGGCACACTCAGAGCCCCCAGCCACTTTGGGACAGGGGCTTAGGAGCCTGCACAGGGCTTCATGGGGTATTTGGGCACAGCAAAGGGTATAGGGAAGGTGAGATGGGCTGGATCCATCCCTCACCCAGGTCTCCATGCCTCCTCCTCCTGCAGATTCATTTCTGGGAGGCTCAGCGCCAGAACGAGAGCGTGCGGGTGAAGACGCTTTTCCTGCCTGAGAACGGGGTGAAGCTGAAGAACCTGACGGGGTACACCTCGTACTGGGTCAGTGTTGCTGCCTTCAACGCCGCAGGAGACGGACCCCGCAGCCCCCCTGTCAATGGGCGGACTCAGGAGGCAGGTGGGGCCCATGGCACGGCTGCCCCCAGCCCTTTGCTGAGCATGGTCACACCCAGACCTGCCTGCCCCTGGGCTCTGCAAGGAGGTGTCTCCGTGAGTCCAGCTCCAGTGACATCCCTGGGTGATGCCCCTTCATCCCAGCTGCACCCCAGCTCCTGCAATCCCAAGCAGACACTGGCCCTGGGATCACCACAGAGGGTTTGTGGGTTGGGGGCACATGGAGACGAAGATTTTGGCTGAGACTTGGGAATGATGAAGGTCTCAGAAGGAAAGACAAGGAGAAGGAGACTCATTCCCCCTCCTCTATGCAGTGACCCAGCGAGGATGGGGATATGGAGATGGCACCAGGGGGGTGCAAGGTGGTGATGACAAGTGCCCCAGCCTTGATAGGGTGGAGGCAGGGAGAGGGGGTGGCTCGGTGCTGGGGGAGTCCCCTGGGAGCACCGAGCTGACCCTGGCCACCCCGCTGCCTCGCAGCCCCCAGTGCCCCCGGCTCCATCCGGTTCAGCGAGCTGACCACCACGTCGGTGAATGTGTCCTGGGAGCCACCACCACTGCCCAACGGTGTCCTCGAGGGCTACCGGCTGGTCTACGAGCCCTGCATGCCCGTGGATGGTGAGGGCACGGGGGGGGCACCAGTGGGAGGCTGGAGGCGTTGGGAGGAGCTGAGAGGGCTCCAGGGTAGACCCAGCTCAGCCTCCATCCCTCCAGGCGTCAGTAAGATCGTGACGGTGGATGTGAAGGGGAACAGCCCGCTGTGGATGAAGGTGAAGGACCTGGCCGAGGGTGTGACGTACCGGTTCCGGATCCGGGCCAAAACCTTCGCCTACGGGCCAGATGTTGAGGCAAACATCACCACGGGGCCTGGGGAAGGTAAGTGGGGGGGACACAGGGGATGCTGAGCTGGGGTGAGGGAGATGTGGTGAGGACAGTTCCCCAAGTGCCACCGGGGCTGGCATGGCCAAGTGCCAGTTTGTACCATCCTCCAGCTCTGCTCTGGGTCCCCAGGTGCCCCTGGCCCCCCCGGCGAGCCCTTCATCTCCCGCTACGGCTCGGCTATCACCATCCACTGGTCGAGTGGGGACCCTGGCCAAGGACCCATCACCAGATATGTCATCGAAGCCCGTCCTTCAGGTACCGCAGCTCCTCTCTGCTTTCCATCCCCACCTTGGGGTGCCTTGGAGAAAGAGAAACTGAGGCAAGGAGCACTGACCTCTCCCAGGCCACCCAGGAAGCTGGGTTGGGGATCAGCACCTGGGTTTCTGGGGTGTTGGCCACATGTTGGTCCACAAGGACCATGATGCCAAGTAGGCACTGACCGAGGGTGGTGGAAAGGGGCTGGTGAGCTGCAGAGCAGTACCGGCCGATGCTGCTGCTTTTGTGGGGATGGAGATCACAGAATCATAGAAGCGTAGAATGGTTTGGGTTCAAAGGGACCTCAAAGATCATCTAGTTCCAACCCCCCTGCTGTGGCAGGGACACCTCCCACTAGACCAGTTTGCTGCCCAGATCCTGATGCTCTCCCAGCCAGGCGAGGGGGTTTGAGGGGTGCCAAGGCTGTCCCGAAATGGGAGGCTCTGCTCCGGGGCAGGCAGGGCGGGCAGCGGGACTCCCCATCCCCACGGCATGGAGCCAGCAGACATGGCCACGCTCTCTCCTGTAGCCCCACATTAATGATTTCTCCCTGCCGCAGAGACCGCAGCTCTGATGACCAAATGGGTCGTTAACAGGGGTCAGTTCTGCTCCCTGTGTGGAGGGCAGCACCCAGGAGGGAAACCCCTTGCTCTGAGAGCCCATGGGGCTGCCAGAGGTGCTTGGGGCTGCGGTGGGAGCAGGTCCCCAGGCAGCTGCTTTGGCCTCATCCATGAGCAGGGCCAGTGATCGATCATCACTATGTCTTTTTAATGATGCTGCAGCAAACGAGCTGCCAGGGCCGGGCAGACAGGGAGGGAACATGCTACGTGCTCCTGGGTTGAGACGAGCCTCTTGCCCTGGGGAGTCCTGAAAAGCCAGTCCCCGCCCTCCCAGGTCCCTTCTCTCTTCCAGATGAGGGGCTCTGGGACATCCTCATCAAAGACATCCCCAAGGAGGTGACCTCCTACACCTTCAGCATGGACATTCTCAAGCAGGGGGTCAGCTACGACTTCCGTGTGATCGCTGTGAATGACTATGGCTACGGGACCCCCAGCACACCTTCTCCCTCCGTGTCAGGTAGCTGGCGGGGACAGCATGGGGGTGTCCCCGGGGGATGCTGTCACCCCTGTGCTGGAGGGAGAGTCCCAGCATTGCTCTGTTCCCATGGCCAATGCTGAAACCCATCTCCCTGGCTCCACCTGGCTCCTATAGAGCCCCAGATTCCACTGCCAGCAGCATCTCCCTTGCAAAGCCTCCGGCTCTCCCCTTTAACCCTCTCCCTTGCATCAATCCAGGTGTCACAAAGCTCCCCAAAACCCTGCAGCAGGGTCTCCCCATCCATACTGGTTTGCCCCCCCTGCCCATTCCCCTCTGATCCTCCCTGCTGTGCCTCAGCCCAGAAAGCCAACCCGTTCTACGAGGAGTGGTGGTTCCTGGTGGTCATCGCCCTGGTAGGACTCATCTTCATCCTCCTGCTTGTCTTTGTGCTCATCATCCGTGGGCAGAGCAAGAAGTACGCCAAGAAGTCAGACTCAGGTGAGCGCTGGGGGTGCGATGGGTGGTGACGGGACCTTCTGGGGTGCCAGCCAGGGGTTGCAGAGCCATGGCCCCATCGGAGCCTCTCCAGGGCCCCCCTGCCTGCCTCTGGGCTCTCCTCCAGAGACCCCATAAAGATACCGTGGGCTTTCTGGAGAGCACTGGGAGCTATAGATTAAATAAATGACTTGTCTCACTGTGGGCTGCGGAGGCAGGGCAGCCTGGGGGCTCGGCAGAGGTCATGGGGATTAGTCAAACACAGCTCTGTTTTCTTAGCTGTATCAAGGGCTCAAATTGTGGGGAAAATCCAGATCTTCTCGTTAAGCAAACAGAGCCACTGAGCCGGGGGCGATGGGGCAGGTCGGGGTGCAAGCCAAGGCAGGCAGGCTCGGCACCGCTAGCGGCACTGGGCGCGGGGACTGGCACATCCCTGGCATCCTCAGGCTTTGGTGTCCCCAACACCGGGCCTGGCACAACCCTCCCCAGACCATTCCCTGGCCCCCATGTGCAGGGTCTGGGCTGCACCCTGCCCAGGAAGGGTCTTGGGGAAGACTGAGCATCCCACCCCACAGGGAACGGCTCCAAGGCGACGGCTCTGAGCCATGGCGAGATGGTGAGCCTGGATGAGGGCAGCTTCCCTGCCCTGGAGCTCAACAACCGGCGTCTCTCCGTCAAGAACTCCTTCTGCAGGAAGAACGGCATCTACACCCGGTAGGGACCCCCCGCCGCAGCCCCCTCCCCGGGCAGGAGGCAGTTTTTTCAGTCATTGCACCCATCCCTCCATCGTGGGATGGGCACAGGGCTGGGGAGGGCTGGCACCCCCGGGGGGGTGCCCCTGTTCTGCCCAGTGTCCCCTTTGCCATGGGCTGCAGCCGCTGCACCAGCCCTGAAGTGCTGGGATGCTGAACAGCCTGAAAAACAGGGCATCCCTGTGAACTCATGGAGCCTGAAAAACTGGGAATCCCTGCGAGCTCATGGAGCACGGGCAGGATCCTTGGGGGGTCTCAGCACAGCTCGGGGCTTGGCTGGGTTCATCCTCACGCAGCACAGCCCGATGGGGGACCAGTGCTGAGCACCCGCCTCTCCCCGAGGTCCCCACCGCGGCCCAGCCCCGGCAGCCTCCACTACTCCGACGAGGATGTGACCAAGTACAACGACCTGATCCCCGCCGAGAGCAGCAGCCTGACGGAGAAGCCCTCTGAGGTCTCCGACTCTCAGGTAACCACCCGGGGCTGCACATAGGGATGGGCACCTGGGCAGGGGGGCACAAGGGCAGGATGGATGGTGCTGGGAGCCCTCCCTGAGCATCAGCCCTGCTTTCTGCCCACCACAACGCAGATCCACATTTGGGAAAAGCAACGCTGGTCCCGCTTTCCTGCCCCATCCTGCTTTTTGGGGAGCAGCATCCCCCATGGCTTCGTGGCACGGATCCAGAGCAAAGCTGGCACAGCCCCTGGCCCGTGTGCTGGGGATGTGGCACCGCGGGGGACCCCCAGCGCTGCTAGGGACAGGGGACAGAAGGGCAGCAGCCTTGGGGACTGTCCCACTGCCCAGTCGCTGGTGGCAACGGTTGCAGCTCTGCCAACCCTGCAAAATGGCACCTTTGTCTCCTCCCGGAGAAACGGGCAGCTGTGGCCGGGCAGGAGCACTGCTGTGGGCAGCTCCCGGGGCAGCCAGCGCTGGGGGGGGCCATGAGAGCATCACCCCCAGGATGGATGCTGGGTGGATCTGAAACGATGGGGCTGAATCCCAGGGGAAGGTCCTGGGGGTCCCCATGGCTGTCCCTGGGCAGGAGGGGGACCAGCCCTGGGGGCCCCCCCCGTTGCTGCCTCCACCGGCTGTTTCTTTTGCCTTGGCGCAGCAGATGCCGGCTCTGCTCCCTCTTGCCCAAGCGGGGCTCGAGTGGCTTTTGAGGAGCTGTGAAGAGCGGCGGGAGCTGGTGCTGGCGCGGAGCAGCTTCCCCACCGCCCTCAATGGGCCCTTTGTGCGCGGCCAGGGGAAGCTGAATCCAATTACTGCCAGCGGGGAGGCTGAGCTGCCCAAAAACACCCTCCCGCCAGCCCGGGGAGGGCATCACGGCCTGGGGGGGACCCCACAACCCTTTTGTATGAGGTTTGGGTTTGCTTTAGCAAGAGGCAGAAACCCCCCAGCAGTGCTGCAGCTCCTAAAGTCTTTTGGGGTGTGCTCGCCAGCATCCCCAAGCCAGCACCAGGAAAGCTCACCCTATTTTGGGGGCTGGGGGAGTGATGCCCCTCACCCCATGCTCACCCTCCCGCCTCCCCCCCCCACCCCCTCCTGTTCTTTAGGGCAGTGACAGCGAGTACGAGGTGGACCCCGGGCACCAGAAAGCCCATTCCTTCGTCAACCACTACATCAGCGACCCCACCTACTACAACTCGTGGCGGCGGCAGCAGAAGGGCATCTCGCGGGCACAGGCGTACAGCTACACCGAGAGCGACTCGGGGGAGCCCGACCACGCACCCCTCTCCAACAGCACCTCCACGCAGCAGGGCAGCCTCTTCCGCCCCAAAGCCAGCAGGACTCCCACCCCCCAGACCCCCGGCACCAACCCCCCCAGCCAGCCCGGTACCCTCTACCGCCCGCCCAGCAGCCTGGCCCCCGGCTCCAGAGCCCCCATCGCTGGATTTTCTTCTTTCGTTTGATATTTAAACAGAAGCAAAAACAACCAGGAGGGAAAAAGAGAAAATAGATTTAAAAAAAAAAAAAAAAAAAAAAGAGGGAGAAAAAAGAAGCCCCAAGAAATTAAGAAAAAAGCAAAAAGCAGCGAGGAGGAGAAGAGGAGGAGGAAGCGGAGAGGCCGAAGGCCCCGGGACTGGCAGCAGTGCCCTGGGGAGCAGCAGCCCCGGTGCGTGTTTGGCTTTCTCGGGACACCAAGCACCTTCCCTGGGGCTGGGGAGCAAAACCCAGCCCCTCTCTCTGGCCAAAGCTTTCTGTGTTACGGGCTCCTCGGCCGAGGTGGGCTCGGGGTGCTGGCAGGATTGCACCAAACTTCACCCCTCGGCACCAGCTGTGGGTGCCCCTGAGCTGCTGCCGGGGTGCTGTGGGTGCTGCCGGGCTGGTGCAGGGGCTCTCGCTGTGCCAATCCCCTCCACCAGCCTCCGCTTGTGGCTCCCCCAGGACGTGGGGACAGGTGGTGACACAGAAACCCCCGACTGCAGAGGGGGAGAGGAGCTGGGCCGAGCTCTGGACATGGACCCCCTGCCCTGGACCCCTCAGCCTTTGGGAGAAGGGGACAGCCACTGTGCCAGGAACCCAGGGGGCAATGAATTCCTCCCCTGGTTTGTAATTGGTCCAGCACAGCCCCCCCAGGACTTAAACCCCAGGAGAGCCCCAGCGGGGTGCACGTGGTGCTGATGTCCCCCCCTGATTTTGCACCCCAGGGCTGCGCAGGGGCTCTGGCGGGGGCTCAGACATGGTGATGCAGCGACTGTAGCCACCTCTGTGCTTCTGGTGGTTTAGTTTTCTTTTTTTTAACGGGGTTTTGTGCAGAGGCCTGGGAGCATAAAGGGCGCGTGGGGCCAGCGATGCCCAGGGGGTTCCGGGGCTGTTTTGGTGGTCTCTGCATAGCAAAACCCCCCAGTGCCTACCAGTGAGCCAGGCACCAGCCTGGCAGGGCCGTGGTGCCCGGGCTGAGCCGAGGGAGATGCCAATAAACAGCCTGAGGATCAGCCCGTCTCGCCTCTCTGTCTTCTGCAGCAGGATGTGTCCGTCTGTCCTGCTGCTCCGGCTGGGCTTGTGTCAGCCCCACAGCACCAGGGAAGGAGCTGGAGCCGGAGGCTCCGGTGCCAGGATAGGGCTCCGAGCGGTGCCAGGAGCTGCAATGGGCAGATCCCTGTGTGCTGCCATCCCAGCGGGGTCTGGGCCGGGAGGAAGAGGGGACACAGCGGTGGGGTGGAGAGGAAGGAGGTGACCCCACCACACCGGGCGCTTTCGGCATCGCCAGCAGCAGCCAGCCCCACATCACCGGCACCAGCCGCCTGCTCTGCCCTTCAGGCCTGGCAGGCAAATCTGGGTGATGTGCTCAGGATTCATCGCCTCTCACCCTTCTGGCAGCAAACATGGGTTTGAGGAAGGCTGAGCCTGCCCACAGCACCAGCAAAGCACCGGCACCAGCTTCCTTGGCCGGGGGGCTGCTCCCTCACTGGGGGCTTCCAGGAGCAGGGCTGTGGGGTCTGCACAGCCCCTTGCCCCGGGACCCGCTGGGCAGGGGCTTGGAGCCACTTGTGGGCACATCCCCGGACCCTCACTCTGGCAGGGACAACTGCTGGGGCTATGTTTGGGGAGCGACTGGAGCTGGGGGGTCTGTGACCCTGTGCCGCAGCCCCTCCATGGGCCGGGGGGAAATGGAGGATGCTGCAGTGGCATCGCCACCGAGCTGCAGGCACCAGAGGAAGCACTGTCACCACCTTGGCATGTCCCCAGGCCCTGGAGCTGGTGGGGAGCAGAGGCCATTGCTGGCAGGTGACGCATCCGACCTACTTGGGAGCTGGCATCAGAGGGAGCGCAGCACCCAGGGGTGCCCGACCCCTCCCTGGACAGCGAAGGGAGCCACTCGGGCGGAGACCTTTCCTCAGGGGCTGGGGGGTGTCTGAATTTAGCCAGACAAATCCTGCACCTCACTTGCAGCCCAGCTCCAGCCCCAGGCATCTCAGCTTGTGCAAGAGAGATCTTCCTCCCACTGGGGCTGGGACACGGAGATGCTGGAGACACGGGGCAGAGCAGGTCTGGGGAGTCGAGCAACACAGGTGAGCTCCCCGTGTGGGGGACGCTCCATGTGCAAGGGACGCTCCCCGTGCAAAGGATGCTCCCCTTGTGAGGGATGCTCCTTGTGCCAGGGATGTTCCCCATGCCAGGATGCTCCCCTCCAGGCAGGCCATGTGCCAGCAGCCCCTGTGAGCAGCAATGGCCCAGTGAACAGCAACGCGGTCCCTGGACATGTCCCCCATTGTGGTGGCCAAGCCAAGGCAAGCCCTTTCTCCTGGTGGTTTCCCACAGCTGAAGGCTGCAGCTCCTGAGGAAGTGGCGAATCCCACAGCCTGCCACGGTGATGGGTTCACCGGGGAACCTCCTGAGGACAGTCCAGGAGCTATGCAGGGCACAAAGCCCAGTATGGGCACAGCGAGATGGGCTGAGAGCCAGTGGCACTCACGGGAGCTCTCGCTCAGCTCAGCTGCCTCAGTTTCCTCACAGTACAGATTCAACCAGCCTGGCTGGGCTTGCTGGGCAGCACACCATGCTCCCTGCCAAGCACAGTCACTTGCCTCCTGCCTTGGCTTTCACCACACCACTGCCACAACTGGCTCTTGGCAAAGTCCTCCCCAGCCCCTCCAGGTATGTCTGCGATGCCCGTGCCCAGCCCCGCTGCTGCCTGCGCTGCCGGCTCTCCCGTGCTCCGTGCACAGACAGGCATGGCGAGCTGTCTGCAGCAATCAGTCCCCGGGGACTGAATCGGCCTTGACGTCTCTCCCAACTGCTGCTCGGTGGTGGCCTGAGGTTCTTCTCCCAAGGGCAGAGAACCGCTCGCTTATCAGGCGATAAGCCAAAGTAGGGCAGAGGAGAGGATGCTGCAGCCCCAGAGCTCGCTGTGCAGTCAGGGCAGCACCGGGGTGGTACCCGCTCACTGCCCCAGATGTGCCAGGGAGATGTCCAGCTGCCAGAAATTGAGGTTGTGACCTATAAAGCTGGGCTGAATTCCATGATGTGTTTTTATTTACTCATTTTTGAAGAAGTGGTGCTGGTATTGGAGGAGGCAGGTTTATTTTCCAGGTTAAGATTAGCTCAGGCAAGGAGGATGCTGAGCAAAGAGAAGTGCTCGGAGTGCGGTGGAGGAGAAGCTGCCCTGCAGCTGGGGCTCTCCCTTTCCTCCAGATTTCTCTGATTCCCCGCCAGCTCCTGGGGCAGAGCCGAGCATCCCCACCTTGTACCTCATCTTGAGCCACAGGGACAGGGACAGCCCGTCCTGCCACGCCGGGGGCTAGACAGGACTCGGCGCATCCTCAGAGCCCCACGTGCCCCAGGCCCTGCTGCCTCCTGCGCCGTGCCAGGCTGCGAAGCTCACGGCACGGGCAGAGCTGCTGGCGGTGGGGATGGTGGTAGGGATGGCAGCGGAGCCCTCCCGGGAGAGGCGAGCGGCGGAGAGACGAGATGGACCCAGGTCTGTGCACCCTGTCCCGCAAGCATGGGTGCCCGGTGCGTGCCACGGCACCGCGGCCAAAGGGGACCCTGCACCGAAGCTGTGCCAGGACAGGGGGTTTCCATGGGCGCGCCTGGGGGAAGCCGGGGCGGCTGCACCGCGGCCGGGCAATGGGTTCCCGGGCAGGAGGTGGGTTGGGTGAGCCTGTTCCCCAGCGGTGCCAGCCAGGGGAGCATTCCAGGTGGGAAAGGCGAGAACCTGCCTGCGGCAGGCTCCAACCTGCGCACGGCTTGTCCTGGTGCTCACCCGTCGCGCACCCATGGGTGCTGGGGTGCCAGCGGTGAGTGGGTGGTGTGGTCCTGCCCGGGTGTGCCGGTTAGCTGGATAACCGCTCACCCCTGCACCAATGGCACAGGGAGGGTGTGAAATCCCACATCTGTGGGTGCGAGCTGGTGTCCATGGGGTTGGTGGGGGGCTATTGGGGAGGTTTCTGGCAGTGGCCAGTTCTGGGCCTCGGGGCTAGAGGGATCTTGGGGGGCTGCAGGGGCAATGCCCCATTCCCAGCACCCTGGGGTGTCCGGACAGTGATCCCCACACCTCAGGACTCGAAGAAAGCACCCGCCTCGCTCAGCAGCATCTCCTGCGTGGCCTCGGCAGTGTCGGCAGACAAAGCTGGCAGGCGCTGGCAGCAGGAGGAGGGGACGGTGCTGCCGGGAAACTCGCGCTTCTCCCTGCCCTGCTTTTCAAAGTGCTTTTCAAGCCTTTTCTTTTTTTTTTTTTTTTTTTTTTCTCCTCTGCTTTCAAAAGCTGCTGAGAAGCAATAAAAGGAACCAGCGGCGGGTTCAGGAAGGGTGGGAGTGATGCAGCCTCTTGCTTCACGCTCCCAAGGCTCCCAGCACCCCGACCTCGCTGCCGTCTCCCCAAGGCCGGATCCAGCCCAGGGGCTCTGCGTGGCCGGAGCTGCAGCAGAGGACCAGGGATGGGGCTCATCTCTCCCAGGCGGTTTTTCAAGTTGAGTGGGTGCCTGCTCTTCCCAGCCGGAGTTAGGCCAGCCCACGGGAACCTTCCCCGGCAGCTCCCACCAGCCAGTTGACGTTAATCCCTCCTGACTGCGCTGTCTCTGCCAGCGCCGTGCTCCCGTGACAGCATCAGGTGAGGTGATGCCGTGCTGGCCTTCGATCAGCATGCGCTGGTCCCATAAGAGTGGGTAGAGCTACTGGTGAGGGCTATGGCAGACCCTTCTCCTCTTCCTCACCCACCAACAAACCACTGCTGCATCCAGCAGCGGCTCCCAGGGGCCCTCTGCTCAACGGTGGGCACCGGGCTGTGCCTCCTGCCTCAGTTTCCCCATATGGAAACCAAGGAGAATAAAATTTGCCAGACAAACCATCTATGAAAATAGCACTGGTGAGAGCCAAGGAAGGAGCACGTGGTGCGAGCTGAGGAAGCAGCTCGGCCTGGGAAGCAGCCTGCAGGCACCGGCAGAGACGGGGAGGTGCCGGACACGGGTGCTGTGGGCAGAAGCCGTGCCCTGGGTGGTTGGTTTGGCCCCGGTGCTCAGCCCGAGGCTGAGCCTCTCCACCGTGCCGAGCCCAGCATCCCCACGGTGCCACGCTCACCCCCGTGCCTTCATCATTCTGCCTCAAGCGGCCTCTGCCCTCCCCACGCAGGGAAGTGTCTGCAGCAGATGAGCCACCAAAGCCTCCGGCCATGCCCAGTTCCGGCTGCCACCACAACTCACGGGTTGGTGTCACCAAGCCCACGCAGCCGAGCTCCTTGCACCGGTGACCTGAGGAATCTTTTGCCCTCCACAGCATCGCATCCCAGCGCCCGAGCCCTTGGGGTCACACAGCTGGGACATCCTGGGACCCCGCTACGCCCCAGCCAGGCTCTCTCGCCCGAGGCAGCAGATGCTCCGGAACATGCAAGAAATGCTGCATTAGGCAGATTCGGGATAATCTCGCCTCTCCCGCCCCTTTTCTCCCGCAAAGGCCTCGCTTTAATCCCCCCGTACTCTCCCTCTCAGCCCATCAGCCCCCATGGGGGGCCCGGCCATGGACCACCCAACGGCCCCCCGGCCTGGAGGGGCCTCCGCGGGGGCTGGAGCAGCGGGGCTGGCGGGGGGCAAAGAGCCGGGGGGCGGCGGAGGGCGAGGGTGGGCGCTGCAGCCTCCCGGGGGTCACAGTCACGGGTGGAACAGGGACACCGGGGCTGCCCCCACCTCGTCCTGACGGCTCCGTTCGGCTTTTAATTCCCGTTAATTAATTAGAATCGGTCACACCCCCCCCCCCTTCCCAACCCCCGGCGCGCAGCCAGCCCCTTGCTCTGCCCCCGGTGACCCCACAACCGGGACACCCCCATGAAGGAAGGGACCTGGGACTCCTCATCCCCGCAGCCCGCCCAGGAAGGGCCGGGGAACCCCAACCGGGACCCCACTCGTGGGGACACCCCCGTGGGACAGCGCCGGGACCCCCCCACGGGCGGGGCCGCGCCCGGGACAAGGGTCACACCCCACCCGGGTTTGAATGGAGGGTGTGGGGCTGCCCCGTGACGTGGCAGCACGCCATTGGCCCGGGCGGGGCGATGACATCATGCCCGCCGCGGCGGTAGTTGGGGGGGGCAGTTTGGCTTCGGCGCGGCTCGGCCATGGAGCGGCGGCGGGGCCCGGGAGCGCAGGTACCGGAGGGGAAGGAAGGGAAGAGAAGAGGGGGTCTGGGGCACGCTGGGGCTCGGTTTAACCCGGCGCGGCTCCGTTCGGCTCGGCTCGGTGCGGGGGGGAACCAACCGGGGCTATTGTCCGGCGGCGGGCGGGGTCCCCGGGGCTCCCCTCGCCGGTACCGGGCTGGTTGCCGGTCACCCCGACACACACACAGACACCGGAGCGTGGGTCCGGTCTGTGGGCGAAGGGGTTAACGGGATGTGGAGCCGCGTTTGCCCAGCGTGAGGCGAACCGGCCCCGGCTTCACCCCGCCCCGGCTGCCGGCGGGGGGTTCGCGGTGCCCGGGGCCGGGGCGGTGGCTGCCCGCGGCCCTTCTCGGAAGGGCTGATCCTCCCCGCGCTGGAGCGGCTCCAGCAGCACCCCTGGGCCGGCCGGGGCTGGGCTCGGGCGGGTGCTGAGTCAGAGCTGCCCGAAATTCCCCACCCGGCCACTTCCAGCCCTTCCTCTTGCAGCCCCGGGACAGGGGCTCGGGGCTCCCCGGCCGGTCCCGGCCCTGCTCGGCATCCCTGGGGAACACACGCCGGTTCCCAGGGGTGCTCCAAGACGGCAGCGACCTGCCCCGGCTCTGCAAGCCTGGGCATGGGGCTGGCACCCGAACCCGCCCCGGTGCCCGGGCAGCGGTCGCGGGTGGGGAGCTGGACGCAGCCCCGGCCGCCCTGGTTTGACCCCGGCGGTATCAGCGATGAGTATAGATGTTTCCGAGTGCCGAATCTATAGATCAGGAAGGCTGCTCTAAAGGCAGCCGGGATCATTAGTGGGGTTTTTTATTTTGGGGGGGGGTGGAGGGAAACTGAGGCACGGAGCGAGGTGGTGAAGGCAGCGCGGGTCTCTACGCGACGGGGCTTTCGCCCTCGTTGCGCGCACAGTAAACAAGTCTGTTTTGGACACAGCTCCCTCGGAGACCATGGAGCGAATCCAGCCCGGAGGAGGTTCAGCGGGTTTGGGTCTTGGGGGAAAAGCGCAAGCTTGGGCTGAGTCGCCATCACCGGCACTGGTTGCCCAACACGGTGCCATGGGCTGAGCCGCTGCTGGGGCTCCCTTGGCAGCCCCAGGCCGGTGTCCGCGGCGTTGTGCTGACCATGGCGGTCTCTCCCTTTGTTCCTGGGGTTTTGTCATGAGCACAAACAGTGGCCACGGTCCTGGGCCCCCCGAGCCTGGCCGGCTGCGAGATCCTGGGCCCCGCTGGCAGGTAGGGTGTCGTGGCCAAGCCGTGGGAAGCCTGCCTGTTTACTTCCCGTCCACCCCAGCGAAACCGCAGGAATCTGGAGCCTGGCAGAGGTCGGAGGTCTGTTCAGCCCCGGTATCCTGTCGGACCCTGGCCAGAGGCTGTTGTTGCTGTGAGAGATGGAGCTGGGGACAGCAAGGAGATAACCTTTCCCCTCGGAAACGTCCCCTCCTCACCCTGGAGAGCCGTGGGCTGGTTCGTGGCCCTGTAGCAGGAGGATTTATGGTCCTGTGTGTGTTCTGGTGTGTCCTGCCAAAAGTTCCTCGCTGAACTCTGGCTAGCTCCTGGTTGCCGGACGTCCCTCGGGGAGCACTGCTCTGCTTTTGGCACCCGTGTGCCGGGGTGATGAGTTCCCCATCTTGGCGCTGATCGGTGTCTCGGTAGCCCTGGTGGGAGCCGAGCTTCGCCTCCCGCCCAGGCGAGCCATCTCGATGGCCATGGCTCTGGCGCTGGCTGCTCCGTGCATCCCACAGCTCAACTGCAGCGGCATCCCGGTGCCAGGGACAGGACCAGACCTGTCACCAGCACCGAGGAGGAGGCGGTCACCGGGCGCCGGGGCTGCCCGCACTAACAGGACCGTCTACCCCCGGGCCTTGGGAAGACTCGCTGGGGAGCCTGACATGAGGGTGTGACAACAGGCTGGTCCCCTCCTGGGGCTGGCGATGGCGGGGTGTGATCCGTGCCCTGTCTCCGGCAACTGTCTGCCAGGCAGCAACATCAAAGGGCCGCCTGAGCCGGATCCCCGAGGGGCAGCTCACCAAAAAGTGGGGCTGAGCAGCCGGCGTGTCCTCCCTGTCCCATGTCAGGGTTCTCCCTGGCCCCGGGCTCAACCGGTCCAGCACAACCCCTGTCCCAGCACCCAGCAGGGTGGGGAGGGCATCCTCTGATCTCTGGGCTGGAGGGTGCTGCCTGGGGTGCTCTGCAGGGCAAAGCCGGGGAGGCTCGTTTGGAGCCGGCCAGGCCGGCCGGGATGCCTTCCTCCTCTGCAGGTCTGGCTCTCCCAGCCCGGGAGCGGGACGAGCTGGGGGCAGGATGCCCGAGCGTGGCTGGACTCGGCCTTTCCCCCTGCACACCCATTCGCCGGCCTCTTTTTTTTTTTAAGCCACTTGTGCCTCTGGTCCCCTCAGGTGACCGGTGCTGAGCAGGATGAGATGGGGAGGATGGGGAGGCTCTTGTGGGAAGCCTGCACCATCAGGGCACGCGGTCCCCGCTGCCTGCCCAGCACCTAGCCGGGGCTGTCCCACCTTCCACGCTGGCTGCAGGACCCTTCAGTTCTGCAAACAGCCACAGCGAAATCATGGCCCCAGGGACCTGAGGATCGTGGTCGCGAAGGGCTGAGAGGGCAGGTGGGAAGCAGCACATGGTCCCTCGGGACACTTTACCCCTCATGTCCTCATCGCTGGCTTGCAGGTCCCGTCCCCTCCCCTTTCCCCGAAGCCCTGCTGGGACTTGGCCATGCTCTGGGCTCGCTGCCCCAGGACGGGCAGCGCTGCCAGCCTGCCTGCAAAGTCTCTCGGGTTACAGAGCAGCTCTCCCTGGTAGGTAGCTGGAGAGGCGGCGATGGCAAAGCCGCCCTGGCCTGGTTTCCTTTGTGAAAGTGCCGGCAGCGGGAATGTCACAGGATCCACTCTCCTCTCCCTAAGCGAGAGGAGGAGAAAAGGGCTCTGTGTCCCGTTCCCCCCGGGCAGGACAGGGCTGGCAACCGGGCTGTGCAGGCAGCAGCATCCCACCACACCGCCATCACCGCCCACCACACAACCATCACCTCTTGGGGTGAGCTGGGAGTGGAGCATCAAGGGATGGGGGAGATTTTGGCCACCTTGAGCAAGCCTTGTGGGCAGGAGCGTGGAGTGGGGACGCGGTGGCTCGTCGGGAGGCTGTGACAGTGATGGAGAGCTGCTGGCCGGGGCGGCTGCCACGGCGTGCCGGTAACGCTCCAACCTCCCGGTGGCCCCTTTGCCGAGGCTTGCTAAGTATCTCACAAATGCTGAACTTGGCCCTGAAATCTAAATACAAGGGAGGGACAGTCCCCAGATGGCCTAAATCAGCGGCACGGTTGCCTGGCCCAGCTGGGGAGCTCGCCGGGAGTGTTTGTTTTATGTAAAACCAAAGGCTGGAGGAATGCCGGCCTGAGAGGAGACCTTGCAAGGGGAAAAGGTCTGTGCCCTGCACAGGCGCTCAGCCGGGTGTGCGTGAGAGCCGGGCGAGGGCAGCGGGGCTCTGGCGAGCTGCTCCTCTGCCTTCGGATGGGGCCAGGGGTGGAAGAAATCCACCTGGCTCCTGGTTTGAGGGTGTGGAGAAGGCGGCATGGCTGCTCTGGCTCTTCCCCCAGCTGCTGGGGATAAAGTGGGGGTTGCTCCGGCTGGACTCCTCCATGTGCCATCGCATCCCCAGGGCTCTGCCGCAGCAGAGAAGGGCTCAGGTGGTGGGATCCTGCTCGGGGATGGATGGGGAGCGTGGCCGTGTGCCACCGATGTCCAGCCACGGGATGTGCCCATCCTGGCCGGCCCCAGATGGGAGCTGTGCGCAGGAGGGCTGGGCACCGGGACTTTGCACCCGCGTGGGGTCAGAGTCCTCCTGCCTCTGCGGGGCTGGCCTGGCCATAGCCTGCTTGAGGCCGTGTCCAGGACGGACGGACGGACATCGCAGGGCAGGTTTGGGAAGCGATGAGGGCCAGTTGCCCTCCCCTGGCCGTGCTGGGAGCTGTGGGGCAGGCACTGCTGCTCTGCGCAGCGTCCGGCTGAGCAGGTAAAGGACTGGGTGGTGTCAGGACGGTTGCTGCCTGTGAGTTGTGGTGGCAGAGCTCGCTTCCAGCTGACCCTGCAGAGCCATTCGGCTGCACCCTGGGGCTGGGTGGGCAACGATGGGGACACTGCTCCCACCCTGGGATTCGCTCAGAGGAGAGACGTCGGTCTCTTCCCCGTGCGTGGCACGGGGCCATGGTGTCGCTGGCGGTGCCCAAAGGGAGGAAACGGGCGGCCATGAGCCCTTCCTCCCCAGCAGCCTCTCCCGGGACCACCTGGGGCTGCCTGGCGCCAGGAGAAGCATGGGATGAGGTGACGTGGTCACTGTCCTCACCCCCTCCTGCGTGGCCACGGGCGCTGGGCTGGCTGGTGGCAACGAGGTGGCCATGGGAAGGAGGAACGTGCCTCTCCACGTCCCCGTCAGCCAGGGCTCTGTCATCCCTGCCACCAGCTGTCACCTCTGAGTCACAGCAGTGACCATCCAAGGTGGCCAGGGAGGGTTGAGCATGGCCATGCACAGGCACAGTGCCGAGGGGTAGCAAGGAGCAGCATGGGGGGCTTTGGGGTGCTCAAGGGCAGCAGCAAGGCTGCATCCCCACATCCCCATCCTGCCAAGCGAGAAGGGGTACCCATGGGGTGCCCGCCCATCCCCGTTCCCCATCCTGGCTCCCCCCGTCCCGCCGCTTGGCCCGCGGTGCCTCCCGGGGGCTCTACGCCCTCCTCGCACACTTCCTGCCGTCTGTTTCCAATTCCTCCTGGCGTCTGCTCCTCCCTGCTTTCTTCCAATTAAAAAAAAAAAAAATCCCAGGCATCTTCTCGGCGTGCAGCTCCCAGAGGCTCCAGCGCTGCCGTGCCCCGCTCCGGTGGGCTGGGGCTGCGTGGGGAGGGGACGGAGGGTGCCCACGGTGCCTCGCATCCCTCTTTGTGCCCTCTTTGGGGCACAGGGTCGGGGATTGTCCTGCAAGTCCCCCGTGCCCATGTCTTTCTCTTGAGGTCCTTTCTACACGCCTGCCTCATGGATGGGGTCTGGGATCTGCTCGTTTAGGGGGTGTGGGGAGCTTGGGGGTGTCCAAGGACCTGTGTCCCATGGAGCCATCGCTGTTGTGGTTACATGGAGCCGTTGTGGAGGATCTTCCCGGGGAAGCAGAGTGGCTGGTGGGCACAGGTCACATTTTGCAGCCTGGCGGGGTGAGGACTGGTGTTGGCAGAGCCATGCCCACCCATGTCCTCGAAGCCTGACCATGTCCCTCTTTCCTGTCCCCTAGGAGTGACCCATCCGTGACACCGGTAGGAGCCCAGCCGCAGAAGACCAAGTGCGAGCACCGGCCGGTTCCGTGGGACACGTGGCTCCATCTCGGGCCCCCCCAGCGCAGCGTGGTCGGCCCTTCCCCGCCGCGGCGATGCCGATCCTCAAGCAGCTCGTGTCCAACTCTGCCCATTCCAAGCGGCGCTCGCGGGCCGACCTGACGGCCGAGATGATCAGCGCGCCCTTGGGGGACTTCCGCCACACCATGCACGTGGGCCGCGCTGGAGATGCCTTCGGGGACACCTCCTTCCTCACCAGCAAGGCCGGGGAGCCAGGGCCAGAGGTGGGCGAGGAGCCGGGTGCCTCCAAACCCAGCCTGCTCTCCCGCCGCTTCCGCAGCAGCAAGCGCTCGCAGTCGGTGACGCGAGGTGACCGGCGGGACATGCTGGGCTCGCTGCGGGACTCGGCGCTCTTTGTGAAGAACGCCGTCTCCCTGCCCCAGCTCAACGAGAAGGAGGTGGACAGGAGCGCGGGGCAGCTGCCCAAGAGCCTCTCCTCCAGCCCCGTCAAGAAGCTGCCCGAGGAGGGGAGCCCCGAAGAGCAGCAGCGCCCGAACGGGGCGGCCGCCGGGCCGCTGAGCCCCAGCTTGGACGAGCGCGACTTTGGGGACATCACGGAGCTGCCCGTCGTGGTGGCCAAGAGCGGGGCGGGCATGAAGCACGCCGAGTCCATCATGTCCTTCCACATCGACCTGGGGCCCTCCATGCTCGGGGACGTCCTGAGCATCATGGATAAGGAGCAGTGGGAGCAGGACGAAGACCCCGAGGCGGAGGAGAGCCGTGAGGAGGAGGCGGATGCCGCCCTGCCCGGCTCCCCGCTGCCGGCAGCAGCAGCCCCGCTGAGCCAGAGCCCGTCCCGTGGTGCCGGCGGCCGCTGCCCCAGGGACAGCAGTTCAGTGTCCAGCGGCACCTCGGGGCCGGAGGAGCGCAGCCCTGTCCCCGGGCCTCCGAACCAGCGGGGGGGCCCCCCGAAACGCCCCGACAAGGAGTTCTCGTTCGCCGACGAAGACGACGACGAGATCAGAGTATAAAAGGCGGGCGGCCGAGCCAAGGGCTCTGGTTCTCATTTGCGGTTGCTTGGACACGGGGCCGAACACCTCGGTGCTGCAGCGGGTGGCACCAGGGAAGACTCAACTCCTCGCTCGTTCCCTCTCCCGGTCCAAGGGCAGGACAGAGCTCCGCTCCCGGGGCCGGGGAGGGAAAAGCAGACTCTATTTTGGTTCTTTCTGTTGGACTTTGGGTATTAGCTCTTTTCTTTTTTCCTCCCTGCCCATGTAAAGCAATATAGGATCAAACAAGACGAGGCTTTGAAGTTTTAGCCCCTTTAGTAATATATATATATTTTTTTTTTTTTTCCGCTGTACGGTTTTTACTGCTCTGATTTGTACTTAACTTTCTTTACTCTCGCTTTTGGTTTTAACGGAGGAGAGATTTTTTTCCCATGAGGAAGGACTTGGCTCTGGAGCTCAGAAGGGGCTCAGGACCATAGGCAGCTCCAGCTTCCCGGGTTTCTTGGAGACTTTCTACAGACCAAGAGCCCCCAGCCCCGTGCCGTGGTGGGGGCTTGCTCCCCATTGCACAGATGGATGGATGGATCCATCCCACACTCCAAACAGCCCAGGCATCGTGGGCATGCCCCCTGGCACCGGTTGCTCCCAGGAATGCTGATGGGAGGTGGGTCTGTCCCCTGTGGGAGGAACACCTGGAACCCCCCCCGAGCCAGGATGAGCTCCGGTGTCCTGCGTGCCGGGCGGCTGCTGTCCTGGGGCTGACGCTGGCCTGGTGCAGGCAGGTGGAAGAGGAGGGTTTTCTACCATGTATGTACAAATGCAAAGAATAAAAGGAATCCGTAGTGACAGGGGTGGCCTGAGTTCCTGGGGGGTAGGATGTGCGGGGACACGCGTGTTTGTGCCCCACCGCACAAGTGAGGACCAGCTTTCTCTGTGCTGCCACTGTCCCCAGACCCTGTCCTGCTGCCTCCAGCTCCTGGCTGGTGTCCTGCCCAGTGGCCGGTCCTCTGGCCGGCGTTTCGGCACCCGCAGTGGCCACGCTCTCTCTGCCCGTGGCGCGGGGCTGCCTGCGGCGGGAGGAAGCGGCCGAGCTCCTGCTGTCCGGATCTGGCTCCAGGCTGGGACCCTCTGTCCAGGCCGGTTCCTGCCAAGGGACAGCTCTGCCAAGATGCCGCTCTCCTCCCCGCAGCCCCGCTCCCTGCCAGCCAAGGAGGAGGGGAAGGTGATGGCAGGGCAGGACGGGCTGTGCCCGCTCCCACGGGCTGGAGCTGCCCTGGGTGCTCCTGGCGCCGGGGGGCTGCTGTGACCCCCGGCATGGTGAGTGCGGCAGGTCGCTCCCATCCCACAGCTCAGCCCCTGGTGTAAGCTGGGCTCTGCCAGCACCGGGGCTGCCTTCCCATCCCCATCCCTACTGATGGAGCTGCGACGGGATGGGGAAAAGCGCCAGGAGAGCCCTTCCGTGAGTGGCGGGAGAGTGTGGCTCTGCTGGGAGCACCAGCCAGGATCTTCTCACTGGCGATGGAGGGGGAGGAAAGGATTTGGTCCTTCCAACCAGGGGCCCTGTCCTCCTGGAGGGATCTCTCCTGGTGAAGCTGGCAGGAACGGCCAAGTGCTGTGCCGCAGTGGGGACACAATGGGGTCCTGTGCGTGCGCCAAGGCCGACACAACGCCCCGCGCCGTGGGACATTGGGCTATTGTACGGGCTGGGGAGAACAACAGCAGCTGCAGCTGGTGGCTCTGAGCTCACCGGGCTGCCTCTGCCCCGGTCACCGCAGCGCAGCCCCCCCAGCCCTGTGCCAGGGTCTTGGGGCCACTGCCCCTGCCCCAAGCACACATCCCCTGAGCGATGGTCCTGGTCCCTGCCCCTCCCTGGAAAGTCACCAGGCTGCTGGAGGGGACCTGGCTCCTCATGTCTCTTCGGGATGCTCTGATGCAAAGCAGCGGGGCAGAGCAGGTCACTGGGGTTTGCAATCCCTCCCGAGACCCCCTCGCTCCCCGTGAGGTGCTGCAGGGAGGGGAGAAGCCCTGGGGTGACCCAGCACTGGCCTCCTGCGAGCATCACTTGGCAATCGCGATCTTTGTGACGTCTGTCGGCTCCAAGCTCCCGCTCGGCAGCACCGCGCTGCCGCAAGCCGACGGCGCAGAAAGCAGGGCCCCGCTCGACGGGACAGGATGGTGGCCCTGGCACACCGCGAGCAAGCACAGGGCCAGCGCAACGGGTCCTGGGCTAGTGGGGAGTAGCACCAGCACCACTGTGATGCCAGCGGTGCCCAGCCAGTGCCTGCTGCAGGGGAGGGCAGGTCGGCTGGGCTGCACCTGCAGCTCCCCAAACCCCCTCCGTCCTCAGGGCACAGGGTGGGCATCTCGGTGTGGCACCTGGCGTGTGCGCGGGACGCAGCCGGCACAACGGCTCGGTGCCGGGTGGGTGCACAGCACCCTGTGCCGCAGCACCCGCGGGCAGCGCTCGGGCGGGCGGTGCTGGTCCAGTGCCTTTATAGCTAGTGACAGAATGGGAGCAGGTCTCCATCCCCGATGTGTCAGGCCACGTCGCTCGGGGCGAGTGCCGGGATGCGTGTGGCCGCGGGAGCCGCGTGATGCAGGAGGGGCGGCGGGGTAGGTTAAACCTGGGGGCTGCGCGGTTGTTTCTGGATGGGCCCCGGGAAGCAGTGTGGCACCGTGGTCATATCGGGCACGTGCTGCAGCAGCCTGGCATGTGTGCAAGCCCCTGGCCTGGCAGCAGAGACCGAAGGAGATTCTCGTAAGGATGTGAGTTGTGACCTGACCGGCATCCTCAGGATGTGGGTCTGTCCTGCTGGGCACCAGGCGCTGGAGAACAGGGCTGGGGCTGGTGCTGCTGTGCACCCAGCAACGCTCAAAGCACTCAAAACCCCGCACAGGATCCATCCCTTGATGTCTGAGCATCTAATTCCAGCACTCAGGCCATGTCTGGTTCATCAAGCCCTGATGATGCTCCTGAGGAGATGTGGGCCGGTGCTCTGGCCCAGAGCCGGGGCTGGAGGAGGAGCAGAGGAGCAGCTGTCGGTCAGAGGGGCGATGATGGGGCTGTGATGGGGGCCTGGGGCTGAGCTCCCCGCAGCTGGGCTGCAGCACCGGGCAATCGGCTGCAAATGGGGATCAGATGTGGGCAGCTCCTCCTGTTAAAAGGAGCACTCCAGGCTGGTTTTGCCCTGACTCTGGGAGGAGGATTTCTGAGCACTGCTGGGGCCAAGGTTGGCTGTGGTGACCTGCAGAGCGTGGTGTCCCCTTGGAGACCTGTGCTTTCTTCAGACAGCCGCTCTGCAGCCCTGCTCCCTGCCTGGGCTGGGCCGGAGGAGCCTCTTGCCAGAGCAGGGTGATGCAGCAGCTGGTGGCTGGTGTGGAGAAGATCAGGTTTGACTTGGAGGCTGATGGAGAGGAGCAGCGAGGAGCTCAGCCCTTGTCCTTCCTGGGTAGGGACGGTAAGTTGGAGACAAGACCCTGTGGCATCCTTGGAGGGTGAGAGAGTTGTAGGAGGTGCTGGGGTTCTCCTCCTTGCTGGTGCTCCTGGCTCTTGCTGCACCCACCGCAATGCCTGGGTGCTTCTTGTCCTGCCTCCTCTGGAGGCCAGGCTGGCTCCAGGCTTTGTCCCTTCAGAGATGCATCTGGCACAGCTTTGTGGGGGGCTGAGATGCTCTTGCCCTCCAAGGCGTAGTGATCCTGGCCCTGGGGCTGGTGGGTGAAGCTCTCCCTGCCCTGCTTTCCCTCACAGAGCTGGGGGGTGGCATCTGCAAGTTCTTCCACGGAAGGGCTCCGCACCAAGGGCGAGACCAACCCCACCCTGCAAGATCCTGGGGACACCAGGGAGCTGGACGGGCACCTCTCCAGCCCATGTCTGTGGCAGATTGTTCCATGGTTCTGTGGCAGGTTTTGGGCCAAAATGCTAATGCTGCTCAGAGTCCTTTGTTCCCTGGCCCTTTGGATGGATCCTACCCCCTCTGCACTGGGGAGGGCTCAAACACCCCCAGGACAACCAGCCCTTGGCAGTGCCTGGGAGACCAAACCTCATGCACCCAGTGGGTGCTACAAATCTCCTCCACATCCTGGGAAGCTCCTGCTGGGATGACCCCAGCCAAGGAGCTGGGAGGTTCCTGGGTGCAGGCAGGACTGGGGGGGCCATGGGGCATGGGCAGGCTGTGACGGTGGGTGTGTGCCGTGGCCAGGTGTGCGGTGTCCCTTCCAGCACGTCAGGGAGGAGAAGACGATGGTGTGCAAGCACTGGCTGCGCGGGCTCTGCAAGAGAGGCGATGGGTGTGACTTTCTGCACGAGTACGATGTGACCAAGGTGCCCGAGTGCTTTTTCTACTCCAAGTTTGGTAGGTGCAGGACCGGGCTGGGGACCCCGAGAAGCCTCTCCCAGCCCAGCACCCATGTCCCTCAGGTCTGGCCTCAAGCAAGTGCCTGATGCCATCTCCTGTCTGCAGGAAGAAATGCCCCTGGCACCTGCCCAGGGCCACTGCTCCCCAGGCCAAGCCTTGGTGCTCCCAGGACACCTCGGTTCCTCTCATCCAGCCCATCCTTGAGCACTTCCCGCTGTGTTTGGCTTGAGTGAGAGATGTCCCACCTGTCCTACCCCTTGCTCCCGCAGGCGAGTGCAGCAACAAGGACTGTCCCTTCCTGCACATCGATGCCACCGCCAGCACCATGGGCTGTCCCTGGTACAACCAGGGTTTCTGCAGGCACGGTGAGTGGCTGGGATGGGTGCTGGGGTGAGCAGGGGCTGCCCATGTTCCCTACACACCAGGGATGGGGGGTCTGGACCCCACTGCTGGCCCTCCTGCCGCCCCTGAGGTGACCAGGCTAATGTGGGGTGAAGCAGAGTGGGTTGTCTGGGGGCCACCTGGGTGCCCAGGGGGTGTTTGGGCTCAGGGCAGCAAAGACCCCATAGAGCCTAAGGGGAACGGGGCTGCTGGGGAAAGGTGGGCTCCCGAAATCCCTGCAGGGCAGGGGGTGATGCCCTGTCCCCATAAACGGGAACTTCTCCTCTGCACGGCAGGTCCCCTGTGCAAGTACAAGCACACGCGGAGGGTGATGTGTGCCAACTACCTCGTCGGCTTCTGCCCAGAAGGACCCAAGTGTAAATTCATGCAGTACGTCCTGGGCAGGCTTTGGGGGGAGCTCGGCACGAAGCTGGCTTGGGACAGCAGGGGACAGTCCCCAGCGTGAGGCTGCAGAGGTGGCCGTGGCCCTTGCTGTGTCTGGGTCAAAGATACGGGTGCTTTAGGTCCTTGTCTGAGCTAACTGAACCCCTCTGGTCTCTCCCCATGTCCAAGCTGAGCAGGTGACCACAGGGTTTTGCAGCGGGTGGGCTGGGGACAGCCCCAGATCCCATGGGATCCACCTGCACCAGTTGCCTGAGCCCTGGGACAGCCCTGAGAGGCCGCGGGGGGATCTGGGGGTACTACCTGCCACGTCCCAGGAGTAACTGCCTGTCCTCTGTGTCCCTCCTCAGCCTCAAGGCCGGGCTGATGACAAGCAGCACGGATCCATTCCAGGTGATGCAGGGAAGGTCCTGTGCCATCCTCTCTTGAGCCAAAGCCCTTTCCATCCACCCATCAGGGTGATGCAGGAGCTGCCCCTGCGCAGCTCTTGTGCGACTGCAGCTGCCAACTCCTGCCCCGTGTCCCCCCAGGGAGCTGGCCGGCCTCAGCGGCTGGCACAGCTGGATCTGGCCACCGGTGAGGAGAGTGGATGCAAGGACATGCCACCCATGGAGCCCCCTCTACCAGTGACCAGCGTGACCCAGCACCTGGCAGGGCAGCGGTGGGACACCAGGAGCTGCCCCCTGGGCCTTCAGAGCCTGCTGGAATGAGGCATCTGCTCCAAGGTGAGTGGTTTTGGGGCTGGGTGCTCCTTGGAGGGAGGGTGAAGTGCTATGGCGAGGGGCAGCGTGTGGCACGGGGACTCCCTCAGCGTGCTCAAACAGCTTCCTTGTTGTGGGGTGTCCGTCTTCTCCCTGGGCTGTTTCTTGGTGCTGGGACCTGTGCCCCTCTCCCTGGCAGCCTGGGGATGAACTACCGGGGAAGGAGCCTGTACTTGGGTTGAAATAATCTGTGAGTGAAACGACTTCCGTGGTAATAAACACTTGGAACAGGCCTGGAGAGCAGCGAGCTTCCCTCTGGGTCAGAGGCTTGGGGCAGCTGGAGGTCTCAGGGCGCTGCTGGTGGGTGGGAGCTGTGCTGGGACACAGCCCAGCTGCTGGGAAATGCTGTGGAAACAAATGTGTGGTAATGTAGTGTTGGGTTAATCCAGCAAAAAAATGATGTGTATCTCTCCCTGTCCACCCAGCGTGGACAGAAAGGTCACTGGTGTGGGAAGACTCTTCTGGAAATGCTGCTGGAGAAGTGACTTGGGTGTTCCTGCACATAGCATGGAAGAAGGACACCATAAAGCACCACGGAACCAGCCAGATGGCTACTGGGGCAGTGGCGGGACTAGAAAAGCCAGTTGGGTTTGCTCAGCTGGCTCTCACAGCCCTTTGCACAAGCAGCAGCGAAATCACAGCTTCCCGAACACAACAAAAAACCGGCCTCTTCACAGCGCTTCCCTCCTGCGCAGCTGGACGGGGGCAGCAGCCACCGTGAGATGACAGGTTTGGAGGGGTGTGGGACCAGTTTGGGGGGATTGAGGGTGTGCTGATCCCCTGCAAAGCAGGTGAGAAGCACCGGGTTGGAGAACAGACCATTCTAAGCAGGAAAGGAAAATTCACAAAGGCTTTTATTGCTGGTAAGAGGGAGTTTTTGGATGAACACCTCTGACACAGTGTTCCTTTGAATAAAGGGTTCAGATTTGATTGGTTGGTTGTTTTTTTTTCTTGGCTTATTTTTCCACCCTTCATGCCTGTAACATGACCGGCCCTCTTCCAGACACGTCTGGTGACGGCAGGCTACAACTAGCGCTCTCCTAACTGTCCTCGTTTGTCTGATGCAGACATGGGTTTGCCCTTTGGGCACAACAGCTAATCCAATGGATTTTCCTCCTCCAGAAATAGGGCGCTGTGGTCTGAGCGCCGCTGCTTCAGAGCCTTCACAAAGGCCCTGGCCTCAGAGCCTCAGAGCTTAGCCAGTCCCACAAGCGCCGGGCTGGGGGCTCTTTGTGGAAGGGTCTTGCAGGGCCCACTCTTCTCCTGCCAGTTGGTTGTGGCCCCCCATCAATCCTGCTGGGGAGGGGGTAAGTAAAAGACAGGCACAACTCTTAACTGAGAGGGAATTCTGGCCAAAGCCCACCCTGCCACAACCCGCCTACTGCTAAACGCTCAGACTACGTGTTAATTAATCTATATTAACAAGTTGTCCTGTGTCCGCTGTCCCAAAGCAAGAGGTTTGGGCTTCTGCAGGCTACAGGAGCTGTGCTGCACGCAGACCCCCAAGGCACGGCTCTAACGCTTTCTTCTTTCAATACTAAACACTGCCTGAACCACAGAGCAGTGAGCGCAGGTTGTTCCTGCGGCATCACCCCTGTGCTTGCAGGAGGGTCACTGAAGAGTAACCTCCTCAAGGATTAAAAAAAAAAACCTGTCTCTGATGATAAATGGGCCTCTGCTGATGGTATCCCCATCAGGACACTGGTGCTCAGCATTTCTGCTGATGCCCAGTCAAATATCCATCACTGTTCCTTGGGTGCAGCTCCAGGTTCTTCAGTGGTATTTACGCCAGCGATGACACTCTAGAAAAATGAGGGAAAAACAAGAGAATAGCGTTAGAACAGCGTTAGCACAGCGTGAAGCTCAGGGACTACACGAGTGTGCTTTGCCCAGCAGTGATGAGCAGGGGACTGGCTGCAGCCTCCTCTGCTTGCGTGCCACAGAGCTGTGCATGAGCACAAGTCCCACTGGGGAAACGACACAACCCTCAGTAAATCCCCTGTCAGTTGTGAGTAAATCCAGGGAACGAGGCCTTGGTGTTGGAGCACGTCCTCCCTCTGCTTCATGCAGGGTTTACAAGTTTCTGGGGAGATGCTGTAAAGCAGCAACTGTTCCTGACACCTTAATTAGCTAAATTCCTCTGCCTGCCTAAGCCAGGTCAGAATAACGCTCCCTGAGCTCTGTGACTGTCTTAACTGTGAAGTATTTAAACTAATTTCAGAGCTTGAATTAACATGAATGGCAAATAAGACTTTTCTGCCTGAAACAGGACAAACACCAGGAAGGAACTCTTACTGATGTGCTGGTAGCTCCAGCCATAGCTGAGGAGGCAGTATCCCGCCAGCAGCATGGAGATCCCGGCTGGTCCGCCCCTCTTCACGTTGATGTACTTGTCATGGTAGCTGCTCCAGGCTGTCGGGACAGAATCGCAAGGGTCAAATCATGTGCAGGTCTCACGGAGCTCACTGGTTTCCATGTAACTTTCCAAAGCCCAACAGTTGGGTCTGTTGTGTCTTTGTGTTTAAAGAAGGGCAAGAAAGCTGGGGAAGAGTGTAGAGCACAAGTCTGGTTGAGGGACCTGAGGGTGTTGAGCCTGGAGCAAAGGAGGCTCAGGGGAGACCTTCTGGCTCTGCACAACTCCCTGAAAGGAGCTTGGAGCCAGGTGGGGTCGGGCTCTTCTCCCAAGGAACAAGTGACGGGACAAGAGGAAACAGCCTCAAGTTGCACCAGAGGAGGTTGAGGTTGGACATGAGGACACCTCAAGTCAGCATCCCACATTTGACAGCGTTATGGATTTTTAAATGTCATGAAGAATTGCCTGCCTCCCCACAAAAAAATGCACTTGGATATTCCCTGCTACTTATCCTCAGAGACTTGGACAAATCTCATTTCAATAAAAATTATTACTTTGCCCTGACCTTGCTTCCAAACAGCGCAGTTTAATTTTCAAAAAATGCTCAAAAGCTATTGAATTATTTTGCATAAGGACAACTTGATTTGTTACCATGTCACACAAAAAAATCCCTGCTCGTAGCTCACTGAAAATCCAACCCCATCTGCCCAGTTCTTGTTGCTGTGGCAATAAAGCCACAGAGGCATTAAGGGCTTTTCCGCCGGGGACGTGCCTGTCGCGGGGTTCAGAGTTGGGAGTTCTTTTACTTTTTCCTTCCCTTTCAATTGTGCCGACTTCTCCACGTTTTTACGAGTATAAATACAATATTAAAAAAAAAAAATCCAAATGTTTTCACTTCATCTTTTTAAGAATATCTGAGCCTCTAAATGGTTTTTAAAAATCTGTTATGGAAAATGACTGCACAGGAGGTTTCTTGGAACCACCAAGGAGCAGAGGGAAAGGAAAGCTGTACACCAGTGAACTCTGAGCCGTCTTCTCTACGAGAAGAGAAAACACCCATGAAGAACACACAAATACCCCCTGAGCTGCCTTGTACCAAGTTATTACTGACCTCTGAATGAGACTCTTCCCAAGAAATGATGAGTTTCAGCAGAAACTTCCAGGTCGTTTGGTTATTCATAGTAAAATGATGATTCAACTGGTGGTACATTCTATCCCTCCGTAAGGAAATAACAGGACTGGGGTTTGAAGTTCAGTAGCTTAGTTAAGGAAACAGTTTTGACTCGTGTTTGTCTTAAAAGCGTTTGCTTTCAGCACTGCAAATTAAGCCCAGACAGGTCAGCAGAGGTATATTTGGTGACAGAATCTTTAGAGTAGGACCATGGGTGCATGCTACATACAAAGCCTTTGAATCACTGCTAAAACAATTATCATTTCCATCCACTTATTTTTTGACATTTTTGGTAGCTTTTTACAGGCTCAACTGCTGCTAAAGGTAAATTTTCCAGAGGCCAAAACAACATCCTCTTATGCTGTCCTCCTGGTCAATAGTAACGCTTCACCATTTCACAGGGTGGTTTGGGTTGGAAGGGACCTCAAAGATCATCCAGTTCCACCCCACTGCCATGGCAGGGACACCTCCCACTAGACCAGGTTGCTCAAAGCCCCGTCCAACCTGGCCTTGAACACCTCCAGGG